>CAUPSL010000713.1:0-43128 GCA_963514005.1 Raja brachyura | reverse complement strand
GGGCATGCGTGTGAGTGAGAGCGAGTTTGAGTGAGTGTGTGTGAGTGAGTGTGTATACAGCGCAGCATTATAGTAGAGGTTAAGGACACTTGAACTGGGTGAATAGTGAGTTTGCAGATGACATTGAAGTAGTCATGTGACCTTTGTGGGTTTCCTCCCACGTTCCAAAGACGTGCCCGTGCGGGTTGTGGGTCGGCGTGGACTCGGTGGGCCAAAGGGCCTGTTTCTGCGCTGTGTCTCTGATCTAAACTAGTGTGTGAACGGGCGATCGCTGGTCGGCGCGGACTCGGTGGGCCAAAGGGCCTGTGTCTCTGAACTAGACTGAAAGGTGTGGGTTGGGGACAGGTGGCAGTGGTGGGGAAAGACTGGCAGAGATGGAGAAGGTAGATTCAGGAGGCAGTTACTGCCCACAGCGGTGGTGGGTGGAGAAACCCTCTGGGATGGGGTCTGGGGCAACAGCGTTTACGACACTGGGCCTGTACTCACTGGAGTTTGGAAGCATGAGGGGGAGGGTGGTCTCATTTGGAGTATTGTGAGCAGTTTTGGGCCCGATATCTGAGGAAGGATGTGCTGGCTCTGGAGAGGGTCCAGAGGAGGTTTACAAGAACGATCCCAGGAACGAGTGGGTTAACCTATGATGAGCGTTTGTCGGCGCTGGGCCTGTACTCGCTGGAGTTTAGAAGGATGAGGGGGGTTCTCATTGAAACTTACCAAATAGATGCGGAGAGGATGTCCACTAGTGGGAGAGTCTAGGACTAGAGGGCACAGCCTCAGAATAATAGGATGTTAATTTCGGAAGGGGATGAGGAGGAATTTCTTTAGTCAGAGGGCGGTGAATCTGTGGAATTAATTGCCACAGACGGATGTGGAGGCCAAGTAAAAGGATATTTTTAAAGTGGAGATATAGATTGTTGATTAGTGCGGGTGTCGGGGGTTATGGGGAGAGGGCAGGAGAGTGGGAAAGCTCACAAGGTCATGTGATAGTAGAATTAGGCCATTTGGCCCATCGAGCCTACTCTGTCATTCAATCATGGCTGATCTATCTCTCCCTCCTAACCCCATTCTCCTGCCTTCTCCCCATAGCCCCTGACACCCGCACTAATCAAGAATCTATCTATTGTGTTAAAGAAGGAACTGCAGATGCTGGAGAATCGAGGGTTACACAAAAAGCTGGAGAAACTCAGCGGGTGCAGCAGCATCTAAGGAGCGAAGGAGATAGGCGACGTTTCGGGTCGAGACCCTGCTTCACTCTGAAGAAGGGTCTCGACCCGAAATGTCGCCTATCTCCTTCGCTCCTTAGATGCTGCTGCACCCGCTCAGTTTCTCCAGCTTTTTGTGTAACCCAAGAATCTATCCATCTCTGCCTTAAAAAATATCCACTGACTTGTGGCCTCCACAGCCTTCAGTGGCAAAGAATCCCACAGATTCACCACCCTCTGACTAAAGAATTTCTTCCTCATCTCCTTCCGAAAAGAACGTCCTTTGAGACTAATTCTGAGGCTGTGCCCTCTGGTCCTGGGCTCTCCCACTAGTGGAAACATCCTCTCCACATCCACTCTGTCCAATCCGCTGGTCAGCTGCATCCTTTAATTCTGAGGCTGTGCCCTCTAGTCCTAGACTCTCCCACTAGTGGAAACATCCTCTCCACATCCACTCTGTCCAGGCCTTTCACTATTCGATGTTTCAGTGTGGTCCCCCCCCATCATTACAGATCAGATAGATCGGCCATGATTGAACGGCGGAGTAGACTGGATGGGCCGAACGGCCTAACGGTGTGGAGAGGGGGAGCTGTCTCACCTCGGTGGGGAACTCCGTCAGGAAGGGGATTTCCATTTTCTGGCACTGGGTGGTGAGAGCATGGTACAGCGTCTTGCCCGGCCGCTTCGGGTAGAAGATGGCCGGCTCGTATCCCTGCGGGCGGAGAGAGGGATCGTCAGCGGGGCCGGCGCGAAAACGAACGGCGTGCGGTATCGTGATGCAGCAGCAGCAACCGTGAGCAGGAGAGGGCAGGCCCAGCTACAGGGGGGGGGGGCTTCTGTAAACTGCCCGCTCCTGTGAATTGTATAACAACATATAAGATTGTTTGTGCCCCTGTCCCACTTAGGAAACCTGAACGGAAACCTCTGGAGACTTTGCGCCCCACCCAAGGTTTCCGTGCGGTTCCCGGAGGTTTTCGTCAGTCTCCCTAATGGTCGAAAGTGGTTTCCGCTTCTTCTATGTTCCGGCAATTATTTTAAAAAATTGAAAAAACCTCCGGGAACCTGACAAAAACCTCCGGGAACCTGACAAAAACCTCCGGGAACCTGACGGAAACCTCCGGGAACCTGACAAAAACCTCTGGGCACCTGACAAAAACCTCCGGGAACCTGACAAAAACCTCCGGGAACCTGACGGAAACCTCCGGGAACCTGACAAAAACCTCCGGGAACCTGACAAAAACCTCTGGGCACCTGACAAAAACCTCCGGGAACCTGACAAAAACCTCCGGGAACCTGACGGAAACCTCCGGGAACCTGACAAAAACCTCCGGGAACCGCACGGAAACCTTGGGTGGGGCGCAAAGTCTCCAGAGGTTTCTGTTCAGGTTTCCTAAGTGGGACAGGGGCATCAGGGCTTGGACACACTAGAGGCAGGAAAACATGTTCCCGATGTTGGGGGAGTCCAGAACCAGGGGGCCACACACAGTTTAAGAATAAGGAGTAAGCCATTAAGAACGGAGACGAGGAAACACTTTTTCTCACAGAGAGTGGTGAGTCTGTGGAATTCTCTGCGTCAGAGGGCGGTGGAGGCAGGTTCTCTGGATGCTTTCAAGAGAGAGCTAGATAGGGCTCTTAAAGATACCGGAGTCAGGGGATATGGGGAGAAGGCAGGAACGGGGTACTGATTGTGGATGATCAGCCATGATCACATTGAATGGCGGTGCTAGCTCGAAGGGCTGAATGGCCTACTCCTGCACCTATTGTCTATTGTTCCAAGAGTGTGTCGGATAAAACTTGTGCAGGTTGTGCTCAAGGTTTGGGGGTGGCACGGTGACACAGCAGTAGAGCTGCTGCCTCACAGCTCATGTTCCATCCCGACTAGGGGTGCTGTCTGCACGGAGTTTGCACGTTCTCCTCGTGACGTGCCTGGGCTTTCTCCGGTTTCCTCCAAAGGGACGTGCAGGTTTCTAGGTTCATTCACTCGGTGTAAATGTAAATTGTCCCTAGTGTGTGTGTGTGTGTGTGTGGGGTCGTGTTAACGTGCGGGGATCGCTGGTCGGCACGGACTTGTTCGGCCGTAGGGCCTGTTATCTCGAAACTAAATAATATAAAATACTCGGTAGATAAAAGTGCTGGAAAAACTCAGCGGGTGCGGCAGCATCTATGGAGTGAAGGAAATAAGACTGTGGCCACTGGTTCTGGACTCGCCCAACATTGGAAACATTTTTCCTGCATCTAGCTTTTTATCTAATTTTATATGTTTCTATAAGATCCCCCCTCATCCTTCTAAACTCCAGTGAATACAAGCCTAGTCTTTTCAATCTTTCCTCATATGACAGTCCCGCCATCCCTCGCGCTGCACTGCCTCAATCACAAGGATGTCCTTCCTCAAATTAGGAGACCAAAACTGTACGCAATACTCCAGATGTGGTCTCACCAGAGCCCTATACAACTGCAGAAGAACCTCTCTACCCCTGTACTGAAATCATCTTGTTATGAAGGCCAACATTCCATTAGCTTTCTTCACTGCCTGCTGTACCTGCACGCCAACTTTCAGTGACAAGTTGGACCATCCAACTCAGTATCCTGTACCTGCCTTCTGAACCCTTTAGCCACAAGGGCCACATCTAACTCAGTACAAGTTCACCAGGTCTCGATGCACCTCCCCCTTACCTAACCTAACCGCATTGAGATAATAATCTGCTCCCTTGTTTTTGCCACCTAACATCCCCTCACCAGAGCCCTATACAACTGCAGAACAGCAGTCTCCTTTAAACTTTGCCCCTCTCACCTTAAAGCTGCGCCATCTAGTCTTTGATATTTCCACCCTGGGGGGAAAAGGTTCTGACTGTCTACCCTATCTACGCATCTATTAACTTCTATCAGGTCTCCCCTCGACCTCCGACGTTCCGAAGAAAGCAATCCAAGTCTGGCCAACCTCTCCCTGGAGGGATAGCGGGAGCATCAGTCACCCTGTGCGGGTCTAAACCCAGGGGGTGAAGCTTACGAAGAGTTTGAGGTGCCGGGCACAGACCAGTCCGTCTCCGCCATTGTTGCCGGGCCCACACACCACCAACACTGTGGGCTGTTGCTTCCGAAACGACAACACTGGGTAGGCCTGGAAAACAGAGAGAACTGTGAGAGTCAGGCAGCAAGATAGGAACATAGAAAATGTGTGCAGGAAGAGGCCATCTGGGCCTTCCAGCCAGCACCGCCATTCATTATGATTCATTATTATCCTAACTCAGTACCCCGTTCCTGCTTTCTCCCCATATCCCTTGATTCCTTTAACCCCTAGAGCTAAATCTAACTCTCTCTTGAAAACACCCAGTGAATCGGCCTCCGCTGCCTTCTGTGGCAGACGATTCCACAGACTCACAACTCTCTGGGTGAAGATGTTTCTCCTCTTAGCAACATAGACAATAGGTGCAGGAGTAGAGGCCATTCGGCCCTTCGAGCCTGCACCGCCATTCAATATGATCATGGCTGATCATTCAACTCATTATCCTGTACCTGCCTTCTCTCCATACCCCCTGATCCCTTTAGCCACAAGGGCCGCATCTAACTCCCTCTTAAATATAGCCAATGAACTGGCCTCAACTACTTTCTGTGGCAGAGAAATCCACAGATTCACCACTCTGTGTGTGAAAAATGTTTTTCTCATCTCGGTCCTAAAAGACTTCCCCCTTATCCTTAAACTGTGACCCCTTGTTCTGGACTTCCCCAACATCGGGAACAATCTTCCTGCATCTAGCCTGTCCAACTCTTCTCAGTACTAAATGGCCGACCCCTTATTCTTAAACTGTGACCCCTGGTTCTGGACTCCCCCTAACATCGGTAACATTTTTCCTGCATCTCGCCTGTCCAATCCCTTACGAATTTTATATGTTTCTATAAGATCCCCTCTCATCATTCTAAATTCCAGTGAATACAAGCCCAGTTGATCCATTCTCTCAGCATATGTCAGTCCCGCCATCCTGAGAATTAACCTGGTGAGCCTACGCTGCACTCCCTCAACAGCAAGAATATCCTTCCTCAAATTAGGAGACCAAAACTGCACACAATACTCCAGGTGTGGTCTCACCAGGGCCCTGTGCAACTGCAGTAGGACCTCCTTGCTCCTAAACTCAAATCCTTTCGCTTATAAAGGCCAACATGCCAGTAGCTTTCTTCACTGCCTGCTGTAGTTTACAGATACATAGAAACAACATAGAAATTAGGTGCAGGAGTAGGCCATTCGGCCCTTCGAGCCTGCACCGCCATTCAACATGATCATGGCTGATCATCCAACTCAGTATCCCGTACCTGCCTTCTCTCCATACCCCCTGATCCCCTTAGCCACAAGGGCCACATCTAACTCCCTCTTAAATATAGCCAATGAACTGGCCTCAACTACCCTCTGTGGCAGAGAGTTCCAGAGACCCACCACTCTCTGTGTGAAAAAAGTCCTTCTCATCTTGGTCCTAAAGGATTTCCCCCTTATCCTTAAGCTGTGACCCCTTGTCCTGGACTTCCCCAACATCGGGAACAATCTTCCTGCATCTAGCCTGCCCAACCCCTTAAGAATTGTGTAAGTTTCTATAAGATCCCCTCTCAATCTCCTAAATTCTAGAGAGTAAAAACCAAGTCTATCCAGTCTTTCTTCAAAAGACAGTCCTGACATCTCAGGAATCAGTCTGGTGAACCTTCTCTGCACTCCCTCTATGGCAATAATGTCCTTCCTCAGATTTGGAGACCAGAACTGTACGCAATACTCCAGGTGTGGTCTCACCAAGACCCTATACAACTGAAGTAGAACCTCCCTGCTCCTGTACTCAAATCCTTTTGCTATGAAAGCTAACATACCATTGGCTTTCTTCACTGCCTGCTGCACCTGCATGCCTACTTTCAATGACTGGTGTACCATGACACCCAGGTCGCGCTGCATCTCCCCTTCTCTGCTTCACTTGCTGGGCCAGTGAGGAACAGATCTCCACACTGCCCTGCATCTGAGTATTAGTATCAGTTTATTATTGTCATGTTTACCGAGATACAGCGCAAATACTTTGCATGTTATCCTAGCAAATGGTCCTGTGCTTGAGTACCTGCAGCGGTAGAGCTGCTGCCACAAATCGCCAGAGCCCCAGGTTCGATCCTGACTACGGGTGCTGTCTGTGTGTAGTTGGCACGCCCTCCCCCGTGAACTGTGTGGGTTTCCTCCGGGTACTCTGGTTTCCCACACTCCAAAGACGTGCAGGTTTCTAGGTTAATTGGTTTTCGGTAAAATTATAAATGATCCCTGGAGTGTGTAGGATAGTGTTAGCGTGCGGGGATCGCTGGTCGCTGCCGACTCGATGGGCCGAAGGGCCTGTTTTCGCGCTGTATCTCTCAACTAAGGATAATCAACATTCACCAGTGCAAAAAGTAGCTTTAGTTTAGATACAGCACGGAAACAGGCCCTTCAGCCCACCGAGTCTGTGCTGGCCAGCGATCACCCGTTCACACACTAGTTCCCCCACTCTCTCATCCACTCCCTACACACTAGGAGGCAACTTACAAAGGGGCCGATCGACCCACAAACCCGCACGGGCATGTCTTTGGAACGTGGGAAGAAAGCGGAGCACCCGGAGGAAACCCACGCGGTCACAGGGAGAACGTGCAAACTCAACACAGACAGCACCTGAGATCAAGATCCAACCTGGCGCCGTGAGGCAGTGTCCCTACCTGCTGTGCCACTGTGGAGCAAACAGAAAAATACCAGTGCGCAGGAGACCGTGTGACGGTTATAGAGAAAGTGCAGGTTTTAAAAAAGTGCAAGGTGGGGTAGGTTGGAAGATGAAGAGTATATCATTATTTTATTAAAAACACCTTTAGCTTAGGGTGTTGGTGATACAGACAGGTTGTGTGGCTGCCCCAGCTCCGGGTGTGAGGGCGAGGGCACTGACCTTGGCGACCGCAGTGGCACAGCTGAGTCCGGCCAGTTCCATCAGCTGCTCCAGGGTGAAACCATACTGGGTGAACAGCTCCTGGTCAATGCTCTGTGCCTCGTCCTGCCTGCCGGACGCAGATGGGGCACGGGGGTCACTCTCTGCCCACAACACCCCATCCGCCCCTAAACCCCACTTCCCCTGCTCACCTCACTCCTCCCCGTGCCCTCACCACACCGCTCTCCCACCCACCTGCCTCCCCTATCCTCACCCCTCCGCATACCCCCTCCACTCCCCTCCTATATCCTCACCCTTCCCCACCCCTCATGTACCCCCTCCCCAACCCACATCTACCCCCTCACCCATCTACCCCTCCCCCAACCCACATTACTCCCCCACCCATCTACCCCTCCCCGATCCCTCATCTACCCCTTCTCCACCCCTCCCATACCCCCTCCCCCCACCTCTCATCCACCCCCTCATCTAACCCCCACCCCTCCTCTAACCCCCACCCCTCCTCTAACTCCCACCCCTCCACTAACCCCCACCCCTCATCTACCCCCCACCCCTCATCTACCCCCCACCCCTCATCTACCCCTCCCCCACCCCTCATCTACCCCCCCACCTCTCATCTATCCCTCCCCCACCCTCCATCCACCCCCCCATTACCCCTCCCCCACCCCTCATCTCCCCCTCCCCACCCCTCCCACTCCACCCCTCATCTACCCCTCCCCCACCCCTCATCTACCCCTCCTCCCCCACCCCTCATCTACCCCACACCTCCCCCACCCCTCATCTACCCCTCCCCCTCTCATCTCCCCCACCCTCATCTACCCCCACTCCGCTTCCACCCCTCCCCCCAGTGCTTACCCCAGGAGGCGTAGAGTGTGCTTGCCGCTGGGCGAGGAGTAGCCGAGGGATGCCGCGCCTGTGCCCGCCATGTCTCTCCAGCGGGGCCGAGCACACTGAGAGAGTCGGGGTGCGGTCCCCGCACGCACAACCAGCTGCGACGAAACCACTACCCCCAGCCCCAGCAGAGTCCTGAGGCCAAACATCCAGGGGCCACCGCACAACAGCGTCCCTCTCCTGGAGGGGAGAGAGGCACGCAGTTTACTTCAGTTCAACCAGTTGAGTTGAAGATAGACACACAAAATCCCTCCCTTGGTTAAATCCCTCCCTACCGATGAAATATAATTGTCTCTGCCTGTTCGTGCTCTACCGAACTCATTTCCACATACCTCGACTCCATCCTATCCCCCTTGGTTAAATCCCTCCCTACCTATGGGAAAGGTTTTGGCCCGAAACGTTGCCTATTTCCTTCGCTCCATAGATGCTGCCGCACCCGCTGAGTTTCTCCAGCACTTTTGTCTACCATAGACACACAAAATGCTGGAGTAACTCAGCGGGACAGGCAGCATCTCTGTCGAGAAGGAATGGGTGACGTTTCGGGCCAAGGCCCTTCCTCAGGCTGCTTTGAACCAGGATCTGCAGTTCTTTCCTACACTTATCAGTTCAGTTTATGGTCACGTGTACCGAGGTACAGTGAAAAGCATTTGTTGCCTGTTAACCAGTCAGCGGAAAGACTATACATGATTACAATGATACAATTTGCAGTGTATGGATTAGTTTGGAAATACTGCGTGGAATCAGGCCCTTTGGCCCACCAAGTCCGCGCTGACCAGCGATCCCCGTACACTGACACTATCTTACACACACTAGGGACAATTTATAATTTTACCGATGCCAATGCACCTACAATCCCGTGCGTCTTTGGGAGTGCGAGAGAAAACTGGAGCACCCGGAGAAAACCCACGCAGCCACAGGGGGAACGTACAAACTCTGCATAGACAGTGCCCGTCGTCAGGATGGAACCTGGGTCTCTGGCGCTGTGAGGCAGCAACTCTACCCCTGCGCCACCGTGCCGCCCCCTAATCGCGATCCTACAGCGAGCGAGATCGATCACTGGACGGAAAAGGCGTAGTACGGTCATGGGCAGATTCGTGGGTCATTTTTGGCCCCATTTCCGTAACCGGCTTCCGTCTCCGCACCAAAGGTCCCGTCGTAGCGGAGCAAAGATACTAGCGCAGAGACGGAAACATCCTCGTAAAAATAAACGTTATTTGGTAAAAATCGTCTCCTCATTTTCAGAATTTTAGTTTATTAACACAAACCGTTCCCCCGCAACGTTGATTACACTGCGACTTGGGTCGGGTCCGGTTACGGAAATGGATGAAAAAAAGGCTCACGTTCCATTCCGTTGCGTTGCGTACTACACGTCAGCCCGTTGCGTTTAGCAGGAGTGGTCTAAATTGCTGCGCCCGCTATAGGATCTTTGATGTTTATCATCTCCACCTGAAACTGGGCGGCACAGCGTTAGAGTTGCTGCCTCACAGTTCCAGAGACCCGGGTTCAATTCTGACGACGGGTGCTGTCTGTGTGGAGTTTGTACGTTCTCCCCGTGACCGTGTGGGTTTTCTCCGGGTGCTCCGGTTTCTTCCCACACTTTAAAGGCGTGCAGGTTTGCAGGTTAATTGGCTTCGGTTTACAAAAATTGTAAATTGCCCCCAGTGCGTGGGATAGTGTTGGTGTGCGGGGATCGTTGGACAGCGTGGATTCGATGGGCCAAAGGGCCTGCTTCCGCGCTGTATCTCTAAATTAAACTAATATCACTTGGACTGCGGGGAGGAAGATTGCAACCTTCACGTGGTACGCCCCGTTTCAACTAATGCAATCAACTCGACGTGCACAAACGGAAGATCAAACAGAACAAGTTGCCACACGGAAGAAGACGACTTGGACTGCCACCAATCCGTATGTGTGCAGGAAAGAACTGCAGGTGCCGGTTTAAATCGAAGGTAGACACAAAATGCTGGAGTAACTCAGCGGGACAGGCAGCATCTCTGGTGAGAAGGAATGGGTGAGGTGAGTCAGGGGAGAGGAAGGCACAGAGAAAGGGAAGGGCGAGGTGTGAAAACGGCAGATCAAGGAAATGTAGAATGGTTCACTGTTGGCTGAGGGGAAGATACAGATGAGAAAATGTAATCGGGGACAGTCGGACTAGTCGGAGAATTGGGAACGGGAGGGGATGGAGAGAGAGAGAGGGAAAGCAAGGGTATACTTGAAGTTAGAGAAGTCAATGCTCACACCACTGCCCAAGTGAAATATGAGGCGCTGTTCCTCCAATTTGCGCTGGGCCTCACTCTGACAATGGAGGAGGCCCAGGACAGAAAGGTCAGTGCGGGAACGGGAGAGGGAGTTGAAGCGTTTGGCAACCGGGAGATCAGGTCGGTTTAGCCGGACTGAGCGGAGGTGTTCAGCAAAACAACTGCTGGGGAGATTAGGTTGGACCTGTCTGGCAGGTTTTGGTGCCCTTGCACGCTCAGGAGAATGGGAGGTGATGGAACTGTCGAGGATGGCAATACTACAGGGCCTGTAAATGGATGTTTCACCACCCCCCCCCCCCCCCATATACTCCCCTTCCCCCTCTCCCTCTGCCCTCCGCCCTCTTCACCACTTTCCTGTGCCTTCTCCCCCCCCCCCTCCAAGACTCACTACCCACACCCCCTTCCCACCATACGCCCTCAAACCTACACAACTCCCACCCCCAGGCTCACTCTCACCCCCACCCCCCTTCCCAACACCAGCCCGGGTGGGGAGCTAGTAAAGGGGCAGCTGCCAACGCAGAGGCCCCGGAACAGGGACCCCCCCCTCCTCCAAACACCCCCACTCCCCCAACCCACCGGTTCACTCCCCCATTCACCCTCCCCCCACTCTCTCTCCCCCCCACAGACATAGATTCACCACCCCATTCCCACAGACCCCCCCCAAACCAAACCCTAACTAATACTAAGCCAGTCTGAAGAAGGGTCTCGACCCGAAACGTCGCCTATCTCCTTCGCCCCTTAGATGCTGCTGCACCCGCTGAGTTTCTCCAGCTTTTCGCGTAACCCCTTAACTAATACACCACCACCTTTTCTTCCCCTCCTCCTCGCCTCCAACCCCCAGATACCCCCCTCACACACCCCAACCTCCCCTCCCCCAATCTCCCCGTGCCTCCTTCCCCCTTCAGGCTTACCACCCCCTTTCCCCCAGACCCCTCCTTTCCCCACTCCCTCCCTCCTCACTCTCCCACCCTCACTCCCCCGAGACTTACCACCCCCTTTCCCCCAGACCCCTCCTTTCCCCACTCCCTCCCTCCTCACTCTCCCACCCTCACTCCCCTCCCCCTGAGACTTACCACCCCCTTTCCCCCAGACCCCTCCTTTCCCCACTCCCTCCCTCCTCACTCTCCCACCCTCACTCTCCCACCCTCACTCCCCTCCCCCTGAGACTTACCACCCCCTTTCCCCCAGACCCACTACCACTTTCCCCACTCTCCCCCCCAACCTCTCTCCACTTCTCCCTCCCCCCCCCCACCGTCCCTCTCCCTACTTACCACCCCTCAACCTCCACCCCCACACCCCCCCCCTCCCACACACCCCCCCCCACACCCCCCCCCCCCCCACACACCCCCCCCCACACACCCCCCCCCTCCCACACACCCCCCCCCACACCCCCCCCTCCCACACACCCCTCCCTCCCACACCCCCCCCCTCCCACACCCCCCCCCCTCCCACACACCCCCCCCCACACCCCCCCCCTCCCACACACCCCCCCCCACACCCCCCCCCCTCCCACACACCCCCCCCCACACCCCCCCCCCCCCACACCCCCCCCTCCCACACACCCCTCCCTCCCACACCCCCCCCCTCCCACACCCCCCCCCCCCTCCCACACACCCCCCTCCCACACACCCCCCCCCTCCCACACACCCCCCCCCACACCCCCCCCCTCCCACACCCCCCCCCCCCACACCCCCCCCCCACACACCCCCCCCCCCACACACCCCCCCCCACACCCCCCCCTCCCACACACCCCTCCCTCCCACACCCCCCCCCCTCCCACACACCCCCCCCCTCCCACACCCCCCCCTCCCACACACCCCCCCCCCCCACACACCCCCCCCCCCCCACACACCCCCCCCCCCCCTCCCTCCTACAGACTCACCACCCCATCCCCACCCGCAAACCTACACCCCAACACACCCAGCCCTCCCCCTCCCCCACAAGCACCTCCCTCTCTCCCCCTCTCCCTCCTCCACCCACCCACAGGTCTCTCTCTCTGTCTGTCGTCGTTCACCGCCGCCTCCTCCTCCCTCTGCCGCCCCCCAGCGGCCACCCCCCTCCTCCCCTCCCCGCCAATCAGCGGCCGCTCCGGACCGTGACCCGCCGCAGCGTCCAATAGGGAGAGGGCGGGGACTGGACCGGACTGACTCGGCCAATGGGAGACCGGGCTGTTATTCGCCGGCCGCCGAATGGGAGCGCAGTTTCAGCCGGGACCGGCCAATCAGACGCGAGGGGCGGTGGCTGGTGGCCGATTGACGGCGGGTTGGACCAATCAGACACGAGGGGCGGATTGACGGCGGGTTCGGCCACTCAGACTCGAGGGGCGGTGTCTGATAGCCGATTGACGGCGGGTTGGACCAATCAGACACGAGGGGCGGTGTCTGATCGCCGATTGACGGCGGGTTGGATCAATCAGGTGCGGGGGACGGATTGACAGCGGATTCGACCAATCAGACGTGAGGGGCGGTGTCTTGTCGCCGATTGACGGCGGGTTCGACCAATCGCAGCGTCCTGTTGTCACTGGTGCGGCCAATCCGGCTGCAGGAGGGGGCGGGGTTATGCAGATCAGAGCCCCTGGACCAATGAGAGGGGAGCCCGCCCCCAATGGGGACAGGAGGGAACTGCAGGTGCTGGTTTACAGAACAAGACACAAAGTGCTGGAGTAACTGAGTGGGTCGGTTGGTCCGGCAGTGTCCGTGGGGGGCAGGGACACAGCGGCGTTCCGGCTCGGGACCCGTCTTCCGACTGGTTGTGGGGAGAAAGCTGAAGGAGAGAAGAGGGCGGGACGCAGGCTGGGGAGTGATGGGTGGATACAGGCGAGGGGAGGTTTTGACAGGCGGTTGAGTTCTACTGATACAAACGCAGAAACTGGCCCTTCGGCCCTCCGAGCCGGTGCCGACCAGCGATCCCCGCATACTAACATTATCCTACACACACTAGGGACAATTTGCAATTTTTTACCAGCCAATTAAATGACAAATCGGCACTTCCCAAAGGGCTAGAGAGAGAATAACAGGGGAAGGGGCCAAAGGAGGTCACAAAAGAGGGAGGGAGGGAGCGAGAGATAATTAACTTTAAGGACATTTAAGGAGGCTGCAAGGTGACTTGGATAGGTTGGGTAAGTGGGTAAATGCATGGCAGATGCAGTATAATGTGGATAAATGTGAGGTTATCCACTTTGGTGGCAAGAACAGGAAAGTAGACTATTATCTAAATGGTGGCCGATTAAAAAAAGGGGTGATGCAACGGGACCTGGGTGTCATGGTACACCAGTCATTGAAAGTAGGCATGCAGGTGCAGCAGGCAGTGAAGAAAGCGAATGGTATGTTAGCATTCATAGCGAAAGGATTTGAGCATAGGAGCAGGGAGGTTCTACTGCAGTTGTACAGGGTCGTGGTGAGGCCACACCTGGAGTATTGTTTCCATTTTTGGTCTCCTAATCTGAGGAAAGACATTCTTGCCATAGAGGGAGTACAGAGAAGGTTCACCAGACTGATTCCTGTGCTTGCAGGACTTTCAAATGAAGAAAGACTGGATGGACTCGGCTTGTATTCGCTAGAATTTAGAAGATTGAGGGGGGATCTTATAGAAACTTAAGGGATTGGACAGGCTAGATGCAGGAATATTGTTACCGATGTTGGGGAAGTCCAGAACAAGGGGTCACAGTTTAAGGATAAGTGGGAAGTCTTTTAGGACCGAGAAGTCTTTTAGGACCGAGAAAAACATTTTTCAAACAGAGAGAGGTGAATCTGTGGAATTCTCTGCCACAGAGGGTAGTTGAGGCCAGTTCATTGGCTATATTTAAGAGGGAGTTAGATGTGGCCCTTGTGGCTAAAAGGATCAGGGGGTATGGTGAGAAGGTACAGGATACTGAGTTGGATGATCAGCTATGATCATGTTGAAGGGCGCGGTAGGCTTGAAGGGCCAAATGGCCTACTCCTGCACCTATGTTCTATGTTTCTATGAAAGGTGGAGAGGGAGACCTCATAAGTTTATAAAATTTCGAGAGGCGGAGATAGGGTAGACAGTCAGAACCTTTCCTCCCCCAGGGTGGAAATGTCAAAGACTAGAGGGCACAGCTTTAAGGTGAGGGGTAAAAGTTTAAAGGAGATGTGCAGGGGCAGGTTTTTTTTTTACACCGAGGATGGTGGGTCCCTGGAACGCGCTGCCAGTGGTGGTGGTGGAGGCATTTCGATCGTGGTGTTTAAGAGGCTCTTGTATATGCAGGGAATGGAGGGATATGCATCACCTGCAGGCAGAGGAGATCAGTTAAACTTGGGACCATGTTGGGCACGGCCATTGTGGGCCGAAGGGCCTGTTCCTGTGCTGTACCCCATGTTCTAGTTTAATGCCTGTGGGACTAGGATATTGTCATGGGATGTAGGAGGAAGGGGAGGGGAGAGCTCTCCGTGGTTGTCCTTCCCTGATGCTCCCAGGATCTTCCTGCGCGTGGCATCATGTTCAGCACTGACATTGTGGGCCGAAGGGCCTGTTTCTGCGCTGTATCTAACCTAAAGGGTCTCAACCCGAAACGTCACGTACCCATTTTCTCCAGAGATGCCACCCGACCCACTGAGTTACTCCAGCACTCTGTGATTTATTGCTCAAAATGGGTTGGCTATGAGGAAATACTTTTTCACCCAGAGAGTTGTGAATCTGTGGAATTCTCTACCACAGGTGGCAGCGGAGGCCAATTCACTGGATGTTTTCAAGAGAGGGTTAGATTTAGCCCTTAGGGCTAACGGAATCAAGGGATATGGGGAGAAAGCAGGAACGGGGCACTGATTTTAGATGATCAGCCATGATTATATTTAATGGCGGTGCTGGCTCGAAGGGCCGAATGGCCTACTCCTGCACCTGTTTTTCTATGTTTCTTTGGGAATACAGAGAGAGAGAGAGATTGACTGGCAGTGAGAGTAAATTTGCAGAGACAATAGACAAAAGAAAGTAGGGGGAAGCAGTGCTTACAATAGACAATAGGTGCAGGAGGAGGCCATTTGGCCCTTCGAGCCAGCACCGCCATTCACTGTGATCATGGCTGATCATCCCCAATCAGTACCCCGTTCCTGCCTTCTCCCCATATCCCCTGACTCCGTTATTTTTAAGAGCCCTATCTAGCTCTCTCTTGAAAGCATCCAGAGAACCTGCCTCCACCGCCCTCTGAGGCAGAGAATTCCACAGACACTGGAAAGACACAAAATGGCTGGATTAAGAAGGGTCCTGATTCAAAACATCGCCAATCCACGTTTTCCAAAGATGCTGCCTGACCCGCTGAGTCACTCCAGCACTTTATCCTTTTCCTTGGTAAACCAGCATCCGCAGTTCCCAGTTTTTTCACAACCCTGCTGTTTTGAAGCCTTGTGGCTGAGTAACCAGTTAATAAGTTACAAGAGGAACAGCACGGTGGCACAGCAGTAGAGTTGCTGCCTCACAGCGCCAGAGACCCGGGTTAGATCCTGACTACGGGCGCTGTCAGTACAGAATTTGTCCAAAATCCCCGTGACCTGCGTGGGTTTTCTCCGGGTGATCCGGTTTCCTCCCACACTCTAACGCTTTGTAGGCTGATTGGTTTCGGTAAGAATTGTAAATTGTCCCTAGTCTGTGTAGGATAGTGTTAGTGTGCGGGGATCGCTGGTCGGCGGGACGAAGGGCCGGGTTTCCGCGCTGTCTCCCGAAAACTAAGAGCTAAACGGCAAGGAGGAGGAAGGATTGGAAGGTGCGCCTGCCCCGACCCTGCCTCACCCGCGATTGCCACGGAAACCCACAGCCTCACCTGTTGGCCATGTTGGGACGGGGAGCTGGAGAGAGACCTGTGGTCCCCGTCCTGAGGCAATGCCGGCCTTACCGTCTGGAGAATCAGTGCCGGAGCAGACCAGTGCTGATCTGGCCTGTGGCTTATGGTGCAAGGCTGTGGGTTTCCGTGGCCTGTGGGTTTCAGGAACAGTTTCTATCTCGGCCGTTATCAGGCAACTGAACCGTCCACTCAGCAACTAGAGAGCGGTCCTGACCTCCCGTCCACCTCATTGGTGACCCTCGGACTATCTCTAATCGGACTTCACTGGACTTTACCTTGCACTAAACGTTATTCCCCTTATTCTGTATCTGTACACTGTGGACGGCTCGCTTGCAGCATGTGTAGTCTTTCTTTCTGCTGACTGGTTGGGATTCGACAGCTAAAAGCATTTTACCTTTGTACACCTGACAATAAACTAAACTAAACTGCGGAGAGTACAGATGTACAGGGCAGGTACGCAGGTGTACAGGGCAGGTACGCAGGTGTAAAGGGCAGGTACGCAAGTGTACAGGGCAGGTACGCAGGTGTACAGGGCAGGTACGCAGGTGTACAGAACTGGTACGCAGGTGTACAGGGCCGGTACGCAGGTGTACAGGGCAGGTACGCAGGTGTACAGGGCAGGTACGCAGGTGTACAGGGCAGGTAGGCAGGTGTACAGGGCAGGTACGCAGGTGTACAGGGCATGTACGCAGGTGTACAGGGCAGGTACGCAGGTGTACAGGGCAGGTACGCAGGTGTACAGGGCAGGTACGCAGGTGTACAGGGCAGGTCTGCAGGTGTACAGGGCAGGTACGCACGTGTACAGGGCAGGTACCCAGGTGTACAGGGCAGGTACGCAGGTGTACAGGGCAGATAGGCACGCAGGTGTACAGGGCAGGCACGCAGGTGTACAGGGCAGGTACGCAGGTGTACAGGGCAGGTATGCAGGTGTACAAGGCAGGTATGCAGGTGTACAGAACAGGTACGCAGGTGTACAGGGCAGGTGTGCAGGTGTACAGGGCAGGTACGCAGGTGTACTGGGCAGGTACACAGGTGTACAGGGCAGGTAGGCAGGTGTACAGGGCAGGTACACAGGTGTACAGAAGAGGTACGCAGGTGTACAGGGCAGGTGTGCAGGTGTACAGGGCAGGTACACAGGTGTACAGAACAGGTACGCAGGTGTACAGGGCAGGTAGGCAGGTGTACAGGGGAGGTATACGGGTGTACGGGGCAGGTACAAGAGGGCAGGAGGGCCTGGTTCTATTATATCTGGCTGTGAATTTAAGGCCATTAGTGAATGCAGCACCAGAGTCCCGGCTTCAATCCTGACTACGGGGGCTGTCCGTACGCAGTTTGCACGTTCTCCCAGTGATATGCGTGGGTTTTCTCCGAGATCTTCGGTTTCCTCCCACACTCCAAAGACGTGCGGGTATGTAGGTTAATTGGCTTTGGTAAATGGAAATTGTTATAGGATAGTGTTAGTGTGTGGGGATCGCTGGTCGGTGCGGACCCTGTATCCTCATCTACACTAAACTAAAGTTCATGTCCAGCTTGATCCAAGACACAAAGTGCTGGAGTAATTTGACCTGGTCCAGGACTCTGTGTAGTCATGGTGGAGGCATTGTCCATGAAACTCTGACGCACGGCCTCAGGAATGAAACCGGGTTAGGGGAACGATATAAAATGTCTGGTTTATGGGAGGTGGAGAGGGGGACCCGGAGCACAGGACCCAGGCAGCTGAAGGTACGGGGTGGGAAAGGTCAGGAGAGGAGGCACAAGGAACTGCAGACGCTGGTTTACACATCTTTAGTACGGAAACAGGCCCTTGGGCCCATCGAGTCCCTGCCGGCCACCGATCACCCGTTTAGCTGCGGATGCTGGTTTAAACCGGAGATTGACACAAAATGTTGGAGTAACTCAGCGGGACCGACGGCATCTCTGGAGAGAAGGAATGGGCGACGTTTCGGGTCGAGAGCGTCACCCATTCCTTCTTTCCAGAGATGCTGCCCCACCCGCTGTCTATCTTCACACTCGTTTCGTTTTAGTTTGGAGATGCAGTGCGTAAACAGGCCCTTCGGCCCACCGAGTCCGCGCCGGCCAGCGATCCCCGCACACTAGGGACAATTTACAATTTAACTGAAGCCAATTAGCCCTCAAAACCTGTATGTCTCTGGAGTGTGGGAGGAAACCGGAGCACCTGGAGAAAACACACACCAAAGATGTGAAGGTTTGAAGGCTAGTTGGCTTCTGTAAATTGTCCATAGTGTGTAGGATGGATAGGTGTACGGGGTGATCGCTGGTCAGCATGGACTCAGTGGGCCGAATGGTCTGTTTCCATTCTGTATCTCTAAACTAAACTAGTGTGAATGGGTAACCGATGGTCATATGTAGATAGCATATGTTGGCCGGTTTGGGCCGAAGAGCCTGCTTTCACGTTGTATGACTCTGTGTAGGTATGTTACAAAACTTACCTTGAGCAGCGGTGCAGTTCTGCTGCTCCCCGTGTGCGCGACTTTGGCGCCTTTCAGAGGGGGGCGGGCTTAAAGTGCCGTTTTTCCACAGGCAGGGAAAATCGATGAATGTCGGGCGATTTCGTTGCGGAAGAAAAATCGTTCCGACATTTCATGAATGAAGGTATTTTTAAATTACTCAAAATTATTTATTAACTACAGTAATTTAAAAATCGCCTTCAAAAGCCATGAGAGCCGACAACCGGAAGGATTTTGCGTAGGGGAGAAAAAAAGGTAAATAGTTTATTTTTATATTAAAAGTTGGTTTTTCGGGAAACTTTAATCACATTTTCATGTTGCAAAATGGGGTCCCAAAAAAATGTATGAACAAACAATATTTTTCCTCCCGACTTCACCGCTAACCGCAACGTTCCAATCCACCGCATTCCACTAAAACCCACTCGCTAGTTGATTTAAATGGCCATTAATTTACAGGAATCAAACACTAAATTCCTTCCATTTGGCCCAGAAATTCATGAAAAAGAGATTTTAAAATTATATTATATTGTGGATTATTGTGTGAATGTTATTTGGACACTTAGGTAATTTACAAAAAGTTTATCTTTTCTTAAGAAATGGATAGATGTTTAGATCTACTCATTGAATTTTGTAATTAGCTACAATTAGATAACTAACTAATTATATGCTTTAATTTCAGGTCATCCAAGTAAGACTGGTTCATATTTGTTTCAGAATGCTTCAATCTATAATAACTGAAAATTTCATTGAGTTCTCTTAATTTTTAACAAAGTTATGGGCTTTTAACTGTTCCAGATCACACCTTTTGAGTTGAGTCAATTGAAAGGCAATGGGGAACAAGATGCTAATTTCCGAGTATGAAAATCGCCATAACTTTCTTAATACTGAAGATATGAAAGTGAATTAGGTGTCAAATTAAACGTCTTTTTATGCTTTATCTGATGGGATAAATGCAGACTTGATTTTTTAAATCTCAACATTGTGTAACATTGCTACTCTGTGACTCTATAAACCTGTCCAGGCGTTGACCTGGTCCAGTCCCTGAGGGGTCATGAAACTCCCACACACAGCATCGGGAGAGAAACAGGGTGAGGGGAACGATATCAAATGTCCAATGCGGGAAACGAGAGATATAGACAGTGATGTAGAGAGATCTCTCGTTTCCCTTCCCCCTAACTAGTCTAAAGAGGGCTCTCGACCTGAAACGTCGCCCATTCCTTCCTTCCCTCCAGGGATGCTGCCTGTCCCGCTGAGTTACTCCAGCATTTTGTGTCTATCTTTGCTTTATTATGTATCACAGAGAGGCTGGATTGTAATGTTTTAAAGAAGGAACTGCAGATGCTGGAGAATCGAGGGTTACACAAAAAGCTGGAGAAACTCAGCGGGTGCAGCAGCATCTAAGGAGCGAAGGAGATAGGCGACGTTTCGGGTCGAGACCCTTCTTCAGGCTCGATTATAATCATGCATTGGCTATCCGCTGGCTGGATTAGCACGCAACAAAATCTTTTCACTGTACCTCGATACAAGTGACAATAGTTTAGTTTAGAGATACAGCGCGGAAACAGGCTCTTCGGCCCACCAAGTCCATGCCGACCAGCGCTCCCCGCACACTGACACTATCTTACGCGCACTAGGGATATTTTACATTGATACCAAGCCAGTTAGCCTACAAATCTGTAAGTCTTTGGAGTGTGGAAGGAAATCGAAGATCTCGGAGAAAACCCACGCACCGCAGGTCACGGGGAGAACGTACAGACTCTGTACAGACAGCACCCGTAGTCAGGATGGAACCCGGGTCTCTGGCACTGTGAGGTAGCAGCTCTACCTGCTGAACTAAACTGAAGGCAGCAGAGGTGGGTGGGGGGAGGATCGGTAGAGGAACACCACCACCTGCTGGTTCCCCCCTGCACCGACCCTACTTGGAAAAGTGTTAAAGAAGGAACTGCAGATGCTGGAGAATCGAGGGTTACACAAAAACCTGGAGAAACTCAGCGGGTGCAGCAGCATCTAAGGAGCGAAGGAGATAGGCGACGTTTCGGGTCGAGACCCTTCTTCAGACTGGTCAGGGATCAGGGAAACGAGAGATATAGACGGTGATGTGGAGAGATAAAGAACAATGAATGAAAAATATGCAAAAAAGTATCGATGATAAAGGAAACAGGCCGTTGTAAGCTGTTTGTGGTGTGAAAATGAGAAGCTAGTGCAACTTGGGTGGGGGAGAGATAGAGAGAGAGGGAATGCCAGGGCCCGAGGGCTGAGGGAGAGGTGGGAAGGGGAGGAGACAGCAAGGGTTAACAGAATTGAGAAAATTCAATGTTTAAGCCCAGAGGATGCAGACTCCCCAAGCGGAATATGAGGTGCTGCTCCTCCAACTTGGGGTGTTGCTCACTCTGGCCGTGGAGGATGCCCAGGACCGAGAGGTCGGATACGGAATGGGAGGGGGAGTTGAAGTGCTGAGCCACCGGGAGGTCGGGTTGGTTAATGCGGACCGAGCGGAGGTGTTCGGCGAAACGATCGCCAAGCCTCCGCTTGGTCTCACTGATATAGATCAGCTGGCATCTGGAGCAACGGATGCAGTAGATGAGGTTGGAGGGAGATGGGAAGATGTGGCGAGTGGAGGGGTCACGTTGGAGGTGGCGAAACTGGCGGAGGACTATGTGTTGTATGTGCCGGCTGGTGGGGTGAAAGGTGAGGACCAGGGGGACTCTGCCCTTGTTGTGAGTGGGGTGATGGGGAGAGAGGGCAGTGTTGCGGGGTATGGAGGAGACCCTGGTGCGAGCCTCATCTATAGTGGGGGAGGGGAATCCCCGTTCTCTGAAGAATGAGGACATTTGTGATGACCTGGTGTGGAACACCTCATCCTGGGAGCAGATGCGGCGTAGACGGAGGAATTGGGAATAGTGTCGGCCGTTCCTACACTATCGCTGGTTCTGAATCTAGACACGCCAGTGCCAATTCTAGAGTCAGAGTCATTCAGCAGGGAAACAGGCCATTCGGCCCAACTCATGCATGCTGACCAAGGTGTCTTTCTGAGCTAGTCCCACTGCTAGTGTTTCCCATTAGACCTTTCCTGTGGCACGGTGGCACAGCAGTAGAGTCGCTGCCTCACAGCGCCGGAGACCCGAGTTCGATCCTGACCACGGGTGCCGTCTGTACGGAGTTTGCACGTTCTCCCCGTGACCTGCGTGGGTTTTCTCTGGGAGCTCCGGTTCCCTCCCACACTCCAAAGACGTGCGGCTTTTTAGGTTAATTGACTTTGGCATAAATGTAAATTGTCCCTAGTGTGTGCAGGATTGTGCTAGTGTACGGGGATTGCTGGTCAGTGCAGACTCGATGGGCCGAAGGGCCAGTTTCTGTGCTGTATCTCCGAACTAAACTAAAGTACCCAAACATTGTAATTGTGCCCACTTCTCCCACTTCCTCTGCTAGTGAATTTGTTGCCATCTTACGCGACCTCGTCTCGTAAATTACGCAGCCTCGTGGTCGCTTGAGGCGTAC
The DNA here is from genome assembly GCA_963514005.1 of Raja brachyura. Next base: position 21,099 of record CAUPSL010000713.1, on the reverse strand, counting down.
GGGCACCGTATGGCCACGCGGGGCCGGTCCCACTTAGAAGTGCGGAGGGGTATGGAGTTGTGCGGGGGTATGGAGTTATGGATCCGAAATTCCTACAGTGACCGAAATCTTTGCGCGCCAACGGCCTATCGGCCCGTGTACGCATGTAGGCGCATTGTGGTCGTACGCAGCGTCTTGACGGCGTACGCCTAGCGCATGACGTTCCGTGATGATGTCACCGCCCAATGCTGTGTGACGCATCAAATTTAGTAGGCCCGCCTCCTGCCCAGCTGATTTGTAAGCATGACGCAAATGACTTCACGCGCGTGCTTTGCGCAAACTTTGCGCCAAACGCACGCAATCGCATGCAAGTGGGACAGGCCCTTTACTCTCCCCTCTCACCTCATGGCACACGGTGGCGCAGCGGGTAGAGCCGCTGCCTCACAACGCCAGAGACCCCCGGGTTCAATCCTGACCTCGACTGATGTCAGTTTGTCTGTGCGTGTGTGTGGAGTTAGACCGCTCTCCCCGCGGCCGTTTTCCTCCGGGCGCTCCGGTTTCCTCCCACACCACAAAGACGTGCCCGTGCGGGTTTGTGGGTCGATCGGCCCCCTCTGTAAACTGCTCCCCTAGTGTGTAGGGTGTGGATGGGAGAGTGGGATACGTGGAACTAGTGTGTGAACGGGCGATCGCTGGTCGGTGGGCTGAAGGGCCTGTTTCCGCGCTGTATCTCAAACTAAACTAAACTAAACATAGGGGCCATTCAGCCCATCGAGTCTACTCCACCATTCAATAGACAATAGGTGCAGGAGTAGGCCATTCGGGCCTTCGAGCCAGCACCACCATTCAATGTGATCATCCCCAATCAGTACCCCGTTCCTGCCTTCTCCCCATATTCCCTGACTCCGCTATTTTTAACATCCCTATCTAGCTCTCTCTTGAAAGTATCCGGAGAACCGGCCTCCACCGCCCTCTGAGGCAGAGAATTCCACAGACTCACCGCTCTCTGTGAGAAGTGTTTCCTTGTCTCCGTTTTACATGGCTAACTCCTTATTCTTAAACTGTGGCCCCTGATTCTGGACTCCCCCAACATTGGGAACATGTTTCCTGCCTCTAGTGTGTCCAAGCCCTTATCATTATTATATGTTTCAATCATGGCTGATCTATCTTTACTTCTCAACCCTATTCTCCTGACTTCTACCCACAACCCCTGACACCCAAACTAATCACGAATCTCCGCTGTAAAACATAGAAACATAGAAATTAGGTGCAGGAGTAGGCCATTCGGCCCTTCGAGCCTGCACCGCCATTCAATATGATCATGGCTGATCATCCAACTCAGTATCCCGTACCTGCCTTCTCTCCATACCCTCTGATCCCCTTAGCCACAAGGGCCACATCTAACTCCCTCTTAAATATAGCCAATGAACTGGCCTCAACTACCCTCTGTGGCAGAGAGTTCCAGAGACCCACTACTCTCTGTGTGAAAAAAGTCCTTCTCATCTAGGTCCTAAAGGATTTCCCCCTTATCCTTAAGCTGTGACCCCTTATCCTGGACCTCCCCAACATCAGGAACAATCTTCCTGCATCTAGCCTGTCCAACCCCTTAAGCCCTTAAGCATCTTAACCCCTTGTAGACATTGTCGTCGATATTGTCGTAGGGGGGTCCAGTCGCCGGTCTTTCGGAGACCTGCTCCAACTACGACAGTCACCGGCAGTCGCCTAAGTGGGACAGGTCCTTAACCCGCTGAGTTACTCCAGCGCTTAATGCCATAGTTTAGTTTAGTTTAGTTTAGTTTAGTGATACAGCATGGAAACAGGACCTTCGGCCCACAGAGTCCACGCCAACATTCGATCACCCGTTCATACTAGTTCTACTCATCCACTCCCTACACACTAGGGGACATTTCCTGAAGCCAATTAACCTAACACATAGCTTTAAGGTGAGAGGGGGGGAAAGATTTAATAGGAACTTGAGGGGTAACGTCTTCACACAAAGGCTGCTGGGTGTATGGAACAAGCTGCCGGAGGAGATAGTTGAGGCTGGGACTATCCCAACATTTAAGAAACATTTAGCCAGGTACATGGATAGTACAGGTTTGGAGGGATATGGGCCAAACACAGACAGGTGGGACTAGTGTAGATGGGACATGTTGGCCGGTGTGGGCAAGTTGGGCCGAAGGGCCTGTTTCCACACTGTATCACTCTATGACTAGTGTAGATGGGACATGTTGGCCGGTGTGGGCAAGTTGGGCCGAAGGGCCTGTTTCCACAATGTATCACTCTATGACCAGTGTAAATGGAACATTGTTGGCCGGTGTGGGCAAGTTGGGCCTGTTTCCACACTGTATCACTCTATGACTAGTGTAGATGGGACATGTTGGCCGGTGTGGGCAAGTTGGGCCGAAGGGCCTGTTTCCACACTGTATCACTCTATGACTAATGTAGATGGGACATGTTGGCCGGTGTGGGCAAGTTGGGCCGAAGGGCCTGTTTCCACACTGTATCACTCTATGACTAGTGTAGATGGGACATGTTGGCCGGTGTGGGCAAGTTGGGCCGAAGGGCCTGTTTCCACATTGTATCACCCTGTGACTCTATAACCTACAAACCAGCACGTCTTCAGTCCCGGAGAGAACGTGAAAACTCCACAGACACAGACAGCACCCGAAGTCGGGATGGAACCCGAGTCTCTGGCGCTGTGAGGCAGCGGCTCTACCCGCTGCGCCACCGTGTCGCCCAAGGTGGGGAACAGCAGCAGAGCCAGCCATGGATGACCAGACCATCGAGAGGCAGTGTTAGTGACTGAACAAACTTTCACACCCACGGACAAGACATCAGGAACTCCAAGTTTATAAAAAATAAGACATCTGTTTTTAAAAAAAGACCAACAGGGTGAATCACATCTTAGCAAAAATATATTATGGGAGGTGAATATTTTATCTGGGTACGATGCAGTGCCGTGAGTCAGGAAGGGAGGGGTACAGTGCAGGGAGCTCGGGGACGTCTCTTAGCAGCTCGTAACGCTAAGGGCAGGTACTCGGGAAGACTCGCTCACGGCAGATAAGCACGGGAAGACTCGTGAAGATTTTTCAACATGATGAATAATGTCCACGAGAGCCCCGAGTGCCGATGAGCGGCCATTACCGCAAATCTTCGAGTTCGAATCAGGGCAAACTCGGGAGAGCTCGTGGAATGAACTCGTACTGTGGGACAGGGGTTTCGGGCAGGGAGGGGTACGATGCAGGGCCGGGAGGGGTGGATGATTCTCACTCAATACCACTCACTCCCCTCATCGGACCCTCAGCAGGCGGAGGGACCACGTCCAGAGTCCAGCATAAGTTATAGGAACAGAATTAGGCCATTCAGCCCATCAAGCCTACGCCATTCAACCACGACTCATCGATCTCTCCCTCTCAAGCGCATTCTCCTGCTTTCTCCCCATAACCCCCGCACTAATCAAAAATGTGTCAATCTCCGCCTTAAAAGTGCCCATTGACTTGTGGCCTCCACTGCCGTCTGTGGCAATGAATTCCACAGATTCACCACCCTCAGGCTAAAGAAATTCCTCCTCATCTCCTTTCTAAAGGAACGTTCTTTAATTCTGAGGCTGTGCCCTCTGGTCCTAGACTCTCCCACTAGTGGAAACATCCTCTCCACATCCACTCTATCCAGGCCTTTCACTGTTCAGTAAGTTTCAATGAGGTCCCGCCCCCCTCATCCTTCTAATTCAGCCCATTGGTTCTAGGATAGGCCATTCAGCCCATCGAGTGTAACACTGGGCTAGCAGGAAGATGTTCGGCCCCTTGGATGTCTGGGGCCCAGGTGAGATGAGGCTGTTCACTGCACCTTTGTCATCGTCTCCACCCACCTGTCCCCACAGAGTCCAAGGAGCAATGATAGAAAATAGGTGCAGGAGAAGGCCATTCGGCCCTTTGAGCCAGCACCGCCTTTCCTCCTCTGTCAGAGGTCAGCACGTGACTGACCTAAGGGTCAAGGGTCAGCTCTGATTGACCACAGCGTCAGAGGTCAGCTTTGCCCGACACTGAGGACAGAGGTCAAGGGTCGTCTCTGACTGATCCTAGGGTCACAGGTCAGCAATGACTGACCTCGAGGACAGGGTCAAGGGTCAACTCTGACCGAATCCTGGGTAACAGGGTCAGGAGTCACCTCTGATTGGCCCCCACGGGACAGGGGTCAGCTATGACTGATCCCAGGAGGCCTAGGTCAAATGTCACTGATCAGCCACACATGAAAGGGTCAGATAGGGTCATAGGTCCCGAATTATCCCCAGAGGGTCAGAGGTCACTCTCCCCAGAGGGTCAGAGGTCACTGACTATCCCCAGAGGAGAGGGTCAGAGGTCACTGACTGTCCCCAGAGGAGAGGGTCAGAGGTCAATGCACGTCCCCAGAGGAGAGGGTCAGAGGTCACTGCACATCCCCAGAGGAGAGGGTCAGAGGTCACTGTGCTATCAGAGGGCAAGGCCAAAGGTCACTGGCAGTCCCCGGGGAGGGGATGAGCTGCCCCCCCCCCCCCCCGATGAGGGGAGGGGAGGGTGAGGGGGGATTCTGTGCTTGCACTGAGGGCCGGCCATGGACGGGCGCCAACCAGGGCAGGCGGCCCGAGGACTCACACTCCGACCCCGCGGGGGGGAGGGGGAGGCGTGACCCCTGACCTCCGCTCCCGGTGCCCGGGTCTCACATCACCGAGCACATCCTGGACTCCCACTTCATCCTCCATTTCGGATGCTCCGGCTCCGGCTCCGCTCCGTTGGCAGAATTCCCAGATTCCTGAGACGTCGAGGCAACTCTGAAACACAGGGGACGTGGATGATTAAAGAGGGCGGTTTAGCCAAAGATCTGTGGAGAACATGGATAGGTGACGTTTCACAGAGTGCTGGAGTAACTCAGCGGGTCAGGCAGCATCTGTGGAGAACATGGATAGGTGACGTTTCATAGAGTGCTGGAGTAACTCAGCGGGTCAGGCAGCATCTGTGGAGAACATGGATAGGTGACGTTTCACAGAGTGCTGGAGTAACTCAGCGGGTCAGGCAGCATCTCTGTGACGCGATATGTCACCTATCCACATTTTTCAATGATGCTGCCTGGCCCGCTGAGTTACTCCAGCACTTCATGCCATGGTTTAGATTAATAACCCTGCCCAAACCACGGTCAATAGCCCTGCCCACCGGGGTCAGATACGACATGAAACACCACACACACACACACACACACACACACACACACACACACACACACACACACACACACTCACACTCACACTCACACTCACACACACACACACATGCACACACACACTTCCTTTTTGCTTTAATCAAAAACGTATTCAATTATTAAAAATATTATTTTGCAATACAATAAAACAAAACAGAATCCACCACCGTAATACAAGATGAACAAATATACTAAATAAAGGGCAAAACAACTAAATTACAACCTTCGTCCAGGATGCATTCCACCCCCCGCGGTGCCCAGCGGTGCCGGAAATCCCCCAGGGTGCCCGTGGACAGCACGTTGTCCCTCTCTAACCCCATCCGTGCGCGGACGGGTGGGGTTAAAATTGTACAAGGCGTTGGTGAGACCAATTCTGGAGTATGGTGTACAATTTTAGTCACCTAATTATAGGAAGGATGCCAACAAAATAGAGAGAGCACAGAGGAGATTTACTAGAATGTTGCCTGGGTTCCAGCAACTAAGTTACAGAGAAAGGTTGAACAAGTTGGGTCTTTATTCTCTTGAGCGCAGAAGGTTAAGGGGGGACTTGATTGAGGTCTTTAAAATGATGAAAGGGATAGACAGAATTGACGTGGATAAGCTTCTCCCATTGAGAGCAGGGAAGATTCAAACAAGAGGGCATGACATGAGAATTAAGGGACAGAAGTTTAGGGGTAACATGAGGGGGAACTTCTTTACTCAGAGAGTGGTGGCTGTGTGGAATGAAGTGGTGGAGGCAGGATCGATTCTAACATTTAAAAGTAAAGCGGATAGGTATATGGACGGGAAGGGAATGGAGGGGTATGGTCTGAGTGCAGGTAGATGGGACTAGGGGAAAATAAATGGTCGGCAGGGACTGGAAGGGCCGAGAAGGCCTGTTTCCGTGCTGTAATTGTTATATGGTTATATGGTTAGAAACATAGAAAAATAGGTGCAGGAGTAGGCCATTCGGCCCTTCGAGCCTGCACCGCCATTCAATGTGATCATGGCTGATCATCCAACTCAGTATCCCATACTTGCCTTCTCTCCATACCCCCTGATCCCTTTAGCCACAAGTGCCACATCTAACGCCCTCTTAAATATAGCCAATGAACTGGCCTCAACTACCTTCTGTGGCAGAGAGTTCCAGAGACTCACCACTCTCTGTGTAAAGAATGTTTTCCTCATCTCGGTCCTAAAGGAATTCCCCCTTATCCTTACACTGTGACCCCTTGTTCTGGACTCCCCCAACATCGGGAACAATCTTCCAGCATCTAGCTTGTCCAACCCCTTAAGAATTTTGTAAGTTTCTATAAGATCCCCCCTCAATCTTCTAAATTCCAGCGAGTAGAAGCCGAGTCTATCCAGTCTTTCTTCATATGAAAGTCCTGACATCCCAGGAATCAGTCTGGTGAATCTTCTCTGTACCCCCTCTATGGCAAGGATGTCTTTCCTCAGATTTGGAGACCAAAACTGTACGCAATACTCGTTATATGGACGTAGCCCCGGGAAAGGGGCAGACAGCCGGACCGGGCAGAGGCCTCTTCCCCCTGACGCCGTGATTGGATGGCCAGCTTGACCAGGCCCAAGAGCAACCCAACTTCAGCCCTACCTTCTCCCCTACGCACAGGGTGTCCAAAGATGAGGGTGGCGGGTGTGAAGTGCAGCTAGAAAGGCAAGGAGCAGCCCCTTTAGGTATTGAAACAGGGGCTGCAGCCCCACGCACTCCATGTACACGTGGTACGGTACGCAGACTGGAAACAGTGGCAGGCGGCTGGTGAGTCTGTGAGGGGCGTCGAGTACAAGAGTCAGGAACTCACGGGGCAGCTGTACGGGACGTTGGTCGGGCCGCATTTGGAGTGTTGCTTGCAGCTAGACAGAGCGGTAAAGAAGGCCTACGTTACGTTTGCCTTCTTCGGTCCAGGCATTGAGTGCAAGAGTCAGGAAGTCACGGAAATTCTGGAATTCATGTACAGAGCTCACTAAAGGTCCCAAGGGCCCTCTACACATCGTAGGGGACAGACAGAGGCGACACCTACCCCTCATCCGCTGCCTGCGACTGTCTCAGCCGGAAGGTCTCGTAGAAGTGATCACCTGTGGACGACAGAAGTGACAGAAGGAATAGAGTTTAGCTTATTGTCGTGTGTACGGTGAAAAGCACCAGTAGGGGCCGCCGCACGATGGCAGCCTCGCCAACAGTCTGTCTGTCTTTTTGTTGTTATTTTATTGTGTTTTAAAACTTTGTGGTAATGTTGTCTGGTTGGTTTTATGTGGGGGGGGGGGAGAAGGGGGCGTACATGAATTTCAATCTCTCACCTTGCCGGAGATGCGATGTCGTAACTCCAGTCGCTCTGCGGCCTAACATCGTGGAGCTGGAGGCCTCGCTCGAGACTGACTTTAAGCCCCTCTGTGAGGCGTGGACTTGCCATCAGAGCCGATCCCTTGCCTGGGATTTGACCATCGAGGAGCTCGCAGTCTCGGGAAGAGACCGATGTCGGGAAGCTCCGAACGACGCAGGAGGTTTCGACCAGCCCCGACACGGGGTCAGATCGCCCGGCGCGGGGGACCTGAGACCCCCCCGATGCAGGAGCTTGATCGCCCCGACGCGGAGAGCCCGACCGCCGGCTACGGGAGCCAAGATCGTCCCATCAACAGAAGGCTCGAGGCCCCCGACCATGGCAGAACAAAGACGGGAAGAGATTGAAATTTGTTTCGCCTTCTGGAGATTCGAAGATTGAGGGGGGATCTTATAGAAACTTACAAAATTCTTAAGGGGTTGGACAGGCTAGATGCAGGAAGATTGTTCCCGATGTTAGAAACATAGAAACATGGAAATTAGGTGCAGCAGTAGGCCATTCGGCCCTTCGAGCCTGCACCGCCATTCAATATGATCATGGCTGATCATCCAACTCAGTATCCCGTACCTGCCTTCTCTCCATACCCTCTGATCCCCAAGATTGTTCCCGATGTTCGGGAGGTCCAGGACAAGGGGTCACAGCTTAAGGATAAGGGGGAAATCCTTTAGGACCGAGATGAGAAGGACTTTCTTCACACAGAGAGTGGTGGGTCTCTGGAACTCTCTGCCACAGAGGGTAGTTGAGGCCAGTTCATTGGCTATATTTAAGAGGGCGTTAGATGTGGCCCTTGTGGCTAAGGGGATCAGGGGGTATGGAGAGAAGGCAGGTACGGAATACTGAGTTGGATGATCAGCCATGATCATATTGAATGGCGGTGCAGGCTCGAAGGGCCGAATGGCCTACTCCTGCACCTATTTCCTATATTTCTATGTTGCTATATTTCCATCACAGTGAGGAATGTGGAGGCAGGGCCGGATTTAGATGAAGAGAGGCCCTGGGCTAAGTGTTAAAGAAGGAACTGCAGATGCTGGAGAATCGAGGGTTACACAAAAAGCTGGAGAAACTCAGCGGGTGCAGCAGCATCTAAGGAGCGAAAGACATAGGCGACGTTTTGGGTCGAGGCCCTGAAGAAGGTATATCTCTCTATATCTCTCGTTTCCCTGATCCAGTCTGACTGTCTCCGACTAGTTTATCTCTGTCTGCTTTGTTATTACCTTCTCCCAACCAACAATGATCTATTATACATTTTCTTTGATCTCCATTCCCTTTGGCCTGTTTTCACACCTTATGCTTCTCGGGCCTGAAGGATTTCCCCCTTATCCTTAAGCTGTGACCCCTTGTTCTGGACCTCCCCAACATCGGGAACAATCTTCCTGCATCTAGCCTGTCCAACCCCTTAAGAATTTTGTAAGTTTCTATAAGATCCCCTCTCAATCTCCTAAATTCTAGAGAGTATAAACCGAGTCTATCCAGTCTTTGTTCATAAGACAGTCCTGACATCCCAGGAATCAGTCTGGTGAACCTTCTCTGCACTCCCTCTATGGCAATAATGTCCTTCCTCAGATTTGGAGACCAGAACTGTACGCAATACTCCAGGTGTGGTCTCACCAAGACCCTGTACAACTGAAGTAGAACCTCCCTGCTCCTATACTCAAATCCTTTTGCTATGAAACTCGGTGGGCCGAAGAGCCTGTTTCCACGTTGTATCTTTAAACTAAACAAGTATAAGTGGATCGCTGGTCGGCGCAGACTCGGTGGGCCGAAGGGCCTGTTTCCACGCGGTATCTCTAAACTAAACTCTCTCACCATTCATTCTGAAGAAGGGTCTTGACCCGAAACATCGCCCACTCCTTCTCTCCAGAGAGGCTGCCTGTCCCACTGAGTTACTCCAGCAATATGTGTCTATCTTCGCTGTTCATTCCGTCAGCCTCACCCCAGTCACCTTTGCACCTCCTAAATCCCAAGGCTTGCATCCCCAGTTTGTGCACCCTCTCCTGGTAGTGTGGCCATGTTTACGGTCCTGTCCCACATGGCCCCATGCTCAGTCAGTTGAGTGACAAGCAGGTTTCAGGGCCCATCACACCACAGAGTCTGCCTTGTTGAAGGTACTTAACGACCTACTTCTCACCATTGACTCCGGCGACTGTGCAATCCTGCTCCTTCTCAACCTCAGCACAGCATTTGATACAGTCGACCACACCATCCTAATAGACCGTCTCCCGTACGGGGTTGGTATTGATGGCACTGCCCCGAGCTGGTTCATCTCCTACCTCAAAGATAGGAGTTTCTCCACAAACATAGGCAACTTTTTCTCCTCCCCAGCTAGCCTTTGCTGCGGAGTTCCACAAGGCCCCATCCTAGGCCCCATCCTAGGCCCCATTCCCTTCTCCCTGTATATGCTCCCCTTAGGCCAAGTCATTCAAAGGCATGGCATTTCCTTCCACTGCTATGCAGACGATACACAGCTCTATCTCAACAACCGATCAAATCCACTCAGTCTTATGCCCTGCCTCGAGGATATAAAGTGTTGGATGGCCCCAGAACTTCCTCCAACTAAACGAGAGTAAGTCTAAGGTCATCCTTCCCGGCCCCTCGGACTCAATCAAAATGATAGCAGGCAGCCTTGGAAGCCTTACCCCACTACTCAAACCTCACGTCAAAAACCTTGGCGTGATATTTGACTCCACGATGAAATTTGACAAACAAGTCAATGCCGTGGTAAAAGCTAGCTTCTTCCAGCTTCGGACGATAGCTAAAATAAAACAATTCCTCCAGTTTGACGACCTCGAAAAGATCATCCACACATTTATCTCCTCCCACCTCGATTACTGCAACTCCCTTTACACTGGCATCAGCCAATCTTCCCCGTCCCGCCTGCAACTGCGCCAAAACGCCGCAGCGAGACTCCTGACGGGCAGCCGGAAAAGGGACCACATCACCCCGATCCTGGTCTCTCTCCACTGGCTCCCTGTGCGGTTCTGAATCAATTTCAAGATCCTCCTTTATGTCTACAAAGCCCTGTACGGGGTTGCCCCCACCTACATCAAAAGTCTGCTTACCCACCACTCCACCTCCAGGTCCCTCAGATCGGCCAACTTGGGGTTACTGAACACCTAGGAACGTCTAGGCATAAGCTTAGGGGCGACCGACCAACGGTTTTGCGGTTGCAGCTCCCAGACTGTGGAACAACATCCCTCTTCCCATCAGAACTGCCCCCTCCATCAACTCCTTTAAGTCTAGTCTAAAACTTACTTCCACTCACAAGCCTTTCTTGACTTTGGTCAACGAGAGTTGTTTTTAAATGTGCTATAGAAATAAAAGTGACTTGGCTTGACAAGCAGCTGGTTTAACACGCAATGAGCCCCCGATTTCCCCTGCTTAGTTTAGTGATCCAGCGCGGAAACAGGCCCTTCGGCCCACCGGGTCCGTGCCGACCATCGATCCCCGCACATTAACACCATCCTACACCCACCAGGGACAATCTTTACATTTACCAAGCCGACTAACCTACAAACCTGCACGTCATTGGAGTGTGGGAGGAAACCGAAGATCGACAATAGACAATAGGCAATAGGTGCAGGAGGAGGAGGCCATTCGGCCCTTCAAGACAGCACTGCCATTCAATGTGATCATGGCTGATCATCCCCAATCAGTTCCCCGTTTCCTGCCTTCGCCCCATATCCCCTGACTCCGCTATCTTTAAGAGCCCTATCTAGCTCTCTCTTGATGGTATTCAGAGAACTGGCCTCCAGCACCCTCTGAGGCAGAGAATTCCACAGACTCACCACTCTCTGTGTGAAAAAGATCTCGGAGAAAACCGACACAGGTCATGGGGGAGAACGTACAAACTCTGTGCAGACAGCGCCCGTAGTCGGGATGGAACCCGGGTCTCCGGCGCTGCATTCGCTGTAAGGCAGCAACTCTACCGCTGCGCCACCATGACAGATACTTACTCTTATCTGCTGTTTTCAACGTCCCGGGCTGCGGGCTGTTCATATACGTCGGGTCTGGCTGCAGATACGTGTTGTTTAAGTTTCTGAGGATAACACAGAGGGAAGAGGTCACTGAACAGAGAGTCTTAGAGCACAGTACCAGGCCATTCGGCCCAACTGGTCCATGCTGAGAAACATTGAAGATAGGCACAAAATACTGGAGTAACTCAGCGGGACAGGCAGCATCTCTGGAGAGAAGGAACGGGCAACGTTTCGGGTCCAGAACTAGCGTCAGGCTGAGAGAGAGGTACAGCGATAAGGAAGCGCAAGGTGTGAAAACAGGCCAAAGGGAATGGAGATCAGAGAAAATGAAGGATAGATCATTGTTGGTTGGGAGAAGGTAATAACAAAGCAGACAGAGATATACGAGTCGGAGACAGTCAGACTGGTCGGAGAAGTGGGAAGGGGAGATGGATGGAGAGAGAGGGAAAGCAAGGATTACTTGAAGTTAGTGAAGTCAATGTTCACACCGCTGGGGTGTGAACTGTCCAAAGGAAGTATGAGGTGCTGTTCCTCCAATTTGAGCTGGGCCTCACTCTGACAACGGAAAGGGGGAGTTAAAGTGTTGAGCAACCGGGAGATCAGGTAGGTTTGGGCGGACTAAGCGGAGGTGTTCAGCGAAACGCTCGCCGAGCCTGCGCTTGGTCTCGCCAATGTACAGGAGTCCATGCTGAGGATTATTTTTGTAGAAACATGGAACAGAAGATGCTGGTTTTCGCCACCTCCAACGTGACCCCTCCACTCGCCACATCTTCCCATCTCCCCCCCGTCTGCCTTCCGCAAAGACCGCTCTCTCCGCAACTCCCTTGTCAATTCTTCCCTTCCCTCCCGCTCCACCCCTTCCCCGGGCACTTTCCCTTGCAACCGCAAGAGATGCTACACTTGTCCCTTCACCTCCCCCATCCACTCCTTTCAGGGACCCAAGCAGTCCTTCCAGGTCCGACAGAGGTTCACCTGCACCTCCTCCAACCTCATCTACTGCATCCGTTGCTCCAGATGCCAGCTGATCTACATCGGTGAGACCAAGCGGAGGCTGGGCGATCGTTTCGCCGAACACCTCCGCTGGTTGACAATCCATGGTTTGCGTTAAGGGCAGCACTTGGCCTACATCCCTCTGAACATTTCCTATTATATATCTGTCCAAATGTCTGTTGAAAGTTGTAATTGTATCTGCTTCAGGTCTATAGCTACTTCCGCCAGCTTGTTCCAGATACCGACTACCCTCTCAGTGAACAAGTTGACCCTGATGAGTGACCCTCTTAAATCTCATCTCTCTCACATTATTAACCAATTGTGGGCGGCACGGTGGCGCAGCGGTAGAGTCGCTGCCTCACAGCACCGGAGTCCCCGGTTCGATCCCGACTACGGGCGCTGTCTGTACGGAGTTTGCACGTTCTCCCTGTGACAGTGTGGGTTTTTCTCCGGGTGCTCCGGTTTCCTACCACACACCAATGACATGCAGGCTTGACAGTTCATTGGCTTCTGTGGGCCGAAGGGCCTGTTTCAAGGCTGCATCCTTAAACTAAACCGAAGATAGACACAAAGTGCTGGAGTAACTCAGCGGGACAGGCAGCATCTCCGGAGAAAAGGGGTACGATACGATCCCTTTATCCCAGAAGGGAAACTGATCTGCCAACAGTCATTAAAACACCAGATACATGAAATTAAAGTGACAAGTGGAAAGGATAGGGGATATGTAAAGATTGCGGGGGGGGGGAAGAGAAGGGGATGAGTTACTCCAGCACTTTGTACCTGTCCACGTTCTCCAGAGATGCTGCCCGACCCACTGAGTTACTCCAGCACTTTGTGTCTATCTGAGGTTGCCTTATCTGCAGTTTCTTGTATTCACATTTTCCTGCTCCACTGTGACATCTCCTCAAACTAGGCCTACTTTGCCTCAAGTTACCCTTCTCTAACTTCAAGTAACCCTTGCATTCCCTCTCCCTCCATCCCTCCCCCATCCGAGTTCTCCGACCTGTCTGACCGTCCTGTAATGGTTACACGCCTCGTTGTCACCTTCCCCAAGCTAACAATGATCTGTTGGACATTTCCCTTGAACTTCATCCCCTTTGTTCCCTCGTTTTCACACCTTACACTTCCATATCTCTATGTCTCCCTCTCCCCTGACTCTCAGACTGACAAAGGGTCTGGACCCGTAATGTCACCCATTCCTTCTGTCCAGAGACGCTGCCTGTCCCGCTGAGTTACTCCAGCATTTTGTGTCTGTCTTTGGCCTGCTTTAAAGAAGTGATCATAGAAACATAGAAACATAGAGAATAGGTTGCAGGAGGAGGCCATTCGGCCCTTCGAGCCAGCACCGCCATTCATTGTGATCATGGCTGATCGGCCCCTATCAATAACCCGTGCCTGCCTTCTCCCCATATCCCTTGACTCCACCAGCCCCTAGAGCTCTATCTAACTCTCTCTTAAATCCATCCAGTGACTTGGCCTCCACTGCCCTCTGTGGCAGGGAATTCCACAAATTCACAACTCTCTGGGTGAAAAAGTTTTTTTCTCACCTCAGTCTTAAATGGCCTCCCCTTTATTCTAAGACAGTGTGTGGCCCCTGGTTCTGGACTCGCCCAACATTGGGATCATTTTTCCTGCATCTAGCTTGTCCAGTCCTTTTATAATTTTATATGTTTCTATAAGATCCCCCCTGATCCTTCTAAACTCCAGTGAATACACGCCTAGTCTTCTCAATCTTTCCTCATTCTCCTGATCCCTCACTCCCAGACAGGAATTCCATGAGCCCCTCTCTCACTGTTCCTCTTCTGTGATTCACCGATACACAAAGGGTGGCCGGTGTATGGAACAAGCTGCCGGAGGAGGTAGTTGAGGCAGGGACTATCATAATGTTTAAGAGACATTTGGACAGGTACATGGGTGGGGAAGGTTTAGAGGGATTTGGCCCGAGCGCAGGCAGGCGCTGTCAGGGAATACCCGGCACAGTCCCACACCACTTCACATCAATGACAGCGATGTGGAGGTGGTCAGTAGCACTAAGTTCCTGGGGGTGCAGATCACTAACAGTCTGACCTGGTCGAATAACATCTCATCACTAGTTAAGAGAGCGCAGCAGCGGTTGCACTTTCTGCGCCGGATGAGAAGAGCTCATCTCCTCCATCCCGTCCTCACCACTTTCTACAGGGGCACCATAGAGAGTATTTTGACCAGCTGTATCTCTGTCTGGTTTGGGGACTGTAAAGCCTCCGACTGGAAGTCCGTGCAGAGAGTGGTGAGGACAGTGGAAAAAATCATCGGGACCTCTCTTCCCTCAATCGGGGATATTGCGACCAAACGTTGCGTGTCTAAGGCCAGCAGTATTATAAAAGACCCCACACATCGATCTCCATCACGGACTGTTCACTCTGCTGCCCTCGGGAAAAAGATATCGCAGCATAAGGAGCAGAACATCAAGGTTCTGCAACAGCTTCTTCCCACGAGCCATCAGACTCCTGAATGCCATGTAATGGGCTGCCACCATTGTCTATTTATACTTTTATCCTTTTTATCCATTTTATCCATGTTTATCCTTCTGTTAATTTATCGTGTTGCACAGGGAGTCAAATGCAACGGAATTTCGTTTGGAACTGCATATATCGATGTATTTCTAAATGACAATAAAGTTTGTTTGACTTGACTGTACGGAGTTTGTCCATTCTCCCCGTCACCTGCCTGGGTTTTCTCCGAGATCTTCGAAGACGTACAGGTTTGTCGGTTAACTGGCTTAGGAAAAAAATTGTAACTTGTCCTTAGTGTGTGGGATAGTGCTAATGTACGGGGATCGCATGGTCGGCGCTGATTCAGTGGGCCGAAGGGCCTGTTTCCGCGCTGTACCTCTAAACTAAACCTGTGTACGAAGGAACAGCAGATGCTGGTTTAAAATAGAGACACAAAAAGCTGAAGTAACAATGGGATAGGCAGCATCTCTGGAGAGAAGAAACGGGTGACGTTTCGGGTCTGGACCTTTCAGATTAGTCAAGGGAACGAGAAACGAGAATATATACAGTGATGCAGAGAGATCTAGTCTCTCGTCTCGACCTGAAACGTCACCCATTCCTTCTCTCCAGAGACGCTGCCTGTCCCGCTGAGTTATCCCACCATTTTGTGTCCATCTTCCCTTTGTTATGTATCTGAACACTGTAAATGGCTCGATTGTAATCATGTGTAGTCTTTCCGCTGGCTGGACTACCACGCAACAAAAAGGTTTTTCACTGTACCTCGTGACAGTGGTTTAGTTTACAAAGGAACTGCAGATGATGGTTTAAACCAAGGTTAGACACAAAAAGCTGGAGTAACTCAGCGGGACAGTCTGAAGAAGGGTCTCGAGCCGAAACGCCACCCATTCCTTCGCTCCAGAGATGTTGCCTGTCCCGCTGAGTTACTCCAGCACTTTGTGTCTAACCTTGGTTTAAACCATCATCTGCAGTTCCTTTGTAAACTAAACTACTGTCACCAGGTACATTTGTTTAGTAGTTTAGTTTAAGGTAGACAAAAATGCTGGGGAAACTCAGCGGGTGAAGCAGTGTCTGTGGAGCGAAGGAATAGGCGACGTTTCCGGTTGAGACCCTTCTTCAGTCTGAAGAACCCTTCGTCCAGCATTTTTGTCTACCTTCGATATTTCCAACATCTGCAGTTCTTTCTCAGTTTAGTTTAGATATACCGGCCCTGAGGTTAAAAAACGGGTTAAAAAACGTTTAAAAAAAGGGGGGGGGGGGAAAGGAAAGAAAAAAGAGATCCAGGCCCTTTGGCCCAGATAGAGCTGTGGCGGTGAGCGGGGCAGGTGCTGGTGAGGGCTGGGTGAATGGGAAGTTGTTACCTGTTGGCCTGTGCTGGGCTGATCCAGCGAACCTCCTCCTCCTCCTCCCCCGGGCCCTCAGCCACGGCAGTCACGACTCCCCTCTCCGCCTCTGCGGCCGTCCCCGTCTGCGGTAAACGCCTGCCGTTGGCCCCGGCCGCTGCTCCACTCTCCGTGCCCGCTGGGTCTGGGAAGAGGAGACAGTTCGGGGTGGAAGTTGAGTGGGTCTCCGTCCTGCAAAGCTGGAGGTTCGTGGGCGGGTGGGCATCACGGCGGCAGAGTTGCTGCCTCACAGCGCCAAGGGGGCAGTCGGGGGGGAAGAGGGAGCCACGCAGAGATATGGAAGGGTAAGGCGTGAAAACAAAAGATCAAAGGGGACAAAGTTCAAGGATAATGTCGAATAGATCGTTGTTGGCTGCGGTGAAGTTGACAACTTCGGCCCGACTTGTCCACTCTGACCAATGGAAGAAGGAGGATTGCTGGCAGAGCCGTGAGGTGGCACGGTGGCGCAGCGGTGGAGTTGCTGCCCCACGGCGCCAGAGACCCAGGTAATATCCCGACTAAGGCCGCTGTCTGTACGGAGTTTGCATGTTCACCCCGTGACCTGCGCGGCTACCCTGGAGAGGAAAAGACTACAAAAAGTAGTAAACACTGCCCAGTCCATCATCGGCTCTGACCTTCCTTCCATCGAGGGGATTTATCGCAGTCGCTGCCTCAAAAAGGCTGGCAGCATCATCAAGGACCCACACCACCCTGGCCACACACTCATCTCCCCGCTACCTTCGGGTAGAAGGTACAGGAGCCTGAAGACTGCAACAACCCGGTTTAGGAATAGCTACTTCCCCACAGCCATCAGGCTATTAAACCTGGCTCGGAACTCTGAACATTAATATCCCTCCATCTGTTATTTGCACTTTATTAATTTATTAATTCATGGGTGTATTTATGTATAGAATTGTAGTCAATGCCTTCTATGTTCTGTTGTGCTAAGCAAAGAAAGATTTCCATTGCCCTGTCAGGGACACATGACAATAAACTCTTTTGACTTTGACTGACTTTTTCTCCGAGATCTTCGGTCTCGTCCCACACTCCAAGGTCGTGCAGGTCGCACTGCCAACGGGCGCCCGGGGGTATTTCCGGCACCGCGGGGGGGTGGAATGTATCCTCAATAAGGATGGGGAAGTTGTGATTTAATATTTAAGAATATTTGCTTTATTTTGTATTGTGGCGGTGGTTTTTTTTGTGTTTTTTGTGTGTGTTTTTGTAAACAGTTGATTCAATTTTTTGGGGGGTAAAAAAAACACCAAAAAAAGGACAGGTTTGTAGAAACGTAGAACATAGACCTATTGGGGATGTGCCAGGCGCTTCACAAATGCAGCTCAGACTTTTTTTCAGGTCTGAAATAGAAACATAGAAAATAGGTGCAGGAGTAGGTCATTCGGCCCTTCGAGCCTGCACCGCCATTCAATATGATCATGGCTGATCATCCAACTCAGTATCCCGTACCTGCCTTCTCTCCATACCCCCTGGTCCCTTTAGCCACAAGGGCCACATCTAACGCCCTCTTAAATATAGCCAATGAACTGGCCTCAACGACCTTCTGTGGCAGAGAATTCCAGAGACCCACCACTCTCTGTGTGAAAAATGTTTTCCTCATCTCGGTCCTAAAGGAATTACCCCCCCTTATACTTAGACTGTGACCCCTTGTTCTGGACTCCCCCAACATCGGGAACAATCTTCCAGCAGTAGTAGATGTAAAAATTCTCCCTTGCGTGTGGATAGTGTTAATGTGTGGGGCCCGCTGGTCGGTATAGACTCGGTGGGCCGAAGGGCCTGTATCCGCACTTTATCTCAAAAATTAAAACCAAAAACTTTTTAAAAAGCAAGTATAGACGTTGGGAGGTCACGTTACTGTTGTATAAGACGTCAGTAAGGCCACTTGAATTAATGAATTAATTAATACGTTTATTGGCCAAGTATGTACACATACAAGGAACTTGCCTAGGTGCTCCACTCGAAAGTGGACGTACAGTTAATTAAGAATGACACACAAAACCGGTTTAGGAATAGCTACTACCCCACAGCCATCAGGCTATTAAACTAGGCTCGGAACTCTGAACATTAATATCCCTCCATCTGTTATTTGCACTTTATTAATTTATTAATTCATGTGTGTATTTACGTATATAATTGTAGTCAATGCCTACTATGTTCTGTTGTGCTATGCAAAGAAAGATTTTCATTGCCCTGTCAGGGACACATGACAATAAACTCTTTTGACTTGACTTTGAAACATTAAACATTAATAATAAGTGTTTCATGTCCAAAGTATTGTGTTCAGTTTTGGTCACCCTGTCATGGGATAGATGTTGTTAAAATGGAAAGGGCGCAGAGAGGATTTTCGAGTGTGTTGCCAGGTCTTTCGGGGAAGGTTTAGAGGGATACCAGCCAAATGCGGGCAAATGGGACTCGTGAAGATGGGGCATCTGAGTCAGCATGGAGGAGCCGGGCCGAAGGGCCTGCTGAATGACTCTGTGGCCTTCACGTCAATGCCAAGCAGGAGGGGGACAAGGAGAGGGTAGATTTGCAAGAGAGTCCTGAGCACAACATGAAGTGTCGGGCAGTACAATGGAGCAGAGGTAGAGTTGCTGCCTCACAGCGCCAGAGACCCGGGATTGATCCCGACTTCAGGTGCTGTCCGCACGTTCTCCCCGTGACCTGCGTGGGTTTTCTCCGGGCGCTTCGGTTTCCCCCCACACTCCAAAGACGTGCGGGTGTGTACGTTGATCCAGTTTCTTCCAAATGCATGCAAGTTTGTAGGTTAATTGGCTTGGGTAAAATTGGAACTTGTCCCCAATGTGTAGGATAGTGTTAGTGTGGGAAGGAACTGCAGATGCTGGTTTAAAACATAGACTCAAAAAGCTCAGCGGGACAGGCAACATCTCTGGAGAGAAGGTCTCTCTTTGGTCCACTTTGGTGGCAAAAATAGGAAAACAGACTATTATCTAAATGGAGGCCGATTAGGAAAAGGGGAGATGCAGCGCGACCTGGGTGTCATGGTACACCAGTCATTGAAAGTAGGCATGCAGGTGCAGCAGGCAGTGAAGAAAGCAAATGGTATATTAGCTTTCATAGCGAAAGGATTTGAGTATAGAAGAGGTTCTACTTCAGTTGTATAGGGTCTTGGTGAGACCACACCTGGAGTATTGCGTACAGTTCTGGTCTCCAAATCTGAGGAAGGACATTATTGCCATAGAGGGAGTGCAGAGAAGGTTCACCAGACTGATTCTTGGGATGTCAGGACTGTCTTATGAACAAAGACTGCATAGACTCAGTTTATACTCTCTAGAATTTAGGAGATTGAGAGGGGATCTTATAGAAACTTACAAAATTCTTAAGGGGTTGGACAGGCTAGATGCAGGAAGATTGTTCCCGATGTTAGGGAAGTCCAGGACAAGGGGTCACAGCTTAAGTATAAGGGGGAAATCCTTTAGGAACGAGATGAGAAGGACTTTTTTCACACAGAGAGTGGTGGGTCTCTGGAACTCTCTGCCACAGAGGGTAATTGAGGCCAGTTCATTGGCTATATTTAAGAGGGAGTTAGATGTGGCCCTTGTGGCTAAGGGGATCAGAGGGTATGGAGGGAAGGCAGGTACGGGATACTGAGTTGGATGATCAGCCATGATCACATTGAATGGCGGTGCAGGCTCGAAGGGCCGAATGGCACCTAATTTCTATGTTCTATGTTTCTATGAAACGTCACCCATTCCTTCTCTCCAGGTATGCTGCCTGTCCCGCTGAGTTACTCCAGCATACTCCAGGATAGTGTGAGTGCTAGTCTGTATCTCTATACTAGACTAAATTCAAACTCGGAAGGACTGGCAGCTTTAGTGGAAGAGAAATAGGGTTGGGTTGGGGACCCTTCTTCAGGATATTTCTCTCAGAGGGTAAATGCAACCGCTGAAACTGCCCATATCAGTTTAGTTTAAAGACACAGCATGGAAACAGGCCCTTCGGCCCACTGGGTCCGTGCCGACCAGAGATCCCCACACACTAACACTATCCAACACCCACTAGGGACAGTTTTTTACATTTACCAAGCCGATTAACCGACAAACTAGCACGTCTTTGGAATGTGGGAGGAAACCGAAGATCTCGGAGAAAACCCACGCGGGTCACGGGGGAGAACGTACAGACTCCGTACAGACAGCGCCCGTAGTCGGGATGGAACCCGGGTCTCCGGCGCTGCATTCGCTGTAAGGCGGCGACTCTACCATAACCGTAATCTGCCAGTCACGGACCATGTATTTGTGGTTCTTCACCTTGTTCAGAGTCTTAGGGCTGGACCCTGCCCCATAGAACATAGAACAATACCGCACGGGAACAGGCCGTTCGGCCCACAACGTCCGTGCCCAACGTGATGCTGTTAAACTGACCTCCTCTGCATGCATGTGGGCCATATCCCTCCATTCCCTGCATATCCGTGAGCCTGTCTAAAAGACTCTTCAACACCACTATCCTATCTGCCTCCACCACCAACCCATCAGACTGAAGAAGGGTCTCGACCCGAAATGTCACCCATTCCTTTTCTTTTCTCCAGAATGCTGCCTGTCCCGCTGAGTTACTCCAGAATATGAAGTGCTTTGGAGACTTTAGAGTGACTTTAGAGAGGGCTAACGGAATCAAGGGATATGGGGAGAAAGCAGGAACCGGGTACTGAGTTTGGATGATCAGCCATGATCATATTGAATGGTGG
>CAUPSL010000712.1:10000-20411 GCA_963514005.1 Raja brachyura | reverse complement strand
TCCCTGTATCCCTGTATCCCTGTATCCCTGTATCCCTGTATCCCTGTATCCGCCCACTCTCTCCCTGTATCTGTGTATCCCTGTATCCCTGTATCCCTGTATCCCTGTATCCCTGTATCACTGTATCCCTGTATCCGTCCCGCTCTCTCCCTGTATCCCTGTATCCGTCCCGCTCTCATCCCTGTATCCCTGTATCCGTCCGGCTCTCTCCCTGTATCCCTGTATCCGTGTATCCGTCCCGCTCTCTCCCTGTATCCCTGTTTCCCTGTATCCCTGTATCCCTGTATCACTGTATCCCTGTATCCGTCCGGCTCTCTCCCTGTATCCCTGTATCCGTGTATCTGTCCCGCTCACTCCCTGTATCCCTGTATCCCTGTATCCCTGTATCCCTGTATCCGTCCCGCTCTCTCCCTGTATCCCTGTATCCCTGTATCCCTGTATCACTGTATCCCTGTATCCGTCCCGCTCTCTCCCTGTATCCCTGTATCCGTCCCGCTCTCTCCCTCTATCCCTGTATCCCTGTATCCGTCCCGCTCTCTCCCTGTATCCCTGTATCCGTGTATCCGTCCCGCTCTCTTCCTGTATCCCTCTATCCCTGTATCCCTGTATCCCTGTATCACTGTATCCCTGTATCCGTCCCGCTCTCTCCCTGTATCCCTGTATCCGTCCCGCTCTCTCCCTCTATCCCTGTATCCCTGTATCCGTCCCGCTCTCTCCCTGTATCCCTGTATCCGTGTATCCGTCCCGCTCTCACCCTGTATCCCTGTATCCCTGTATCTGCCCCCACACACTAATCCCAAGCCCCCCCCCCCCAGCTCTGTCCCCACATCCCTGTATCCGTTGCAAACTGACCTGGAATTTACGGAACAGCCTCCAATCCAGTAGGATTTCCATCTTTCAACATTTCGGCTCAAAAACACCTGGGGAATAAAATTGATTTTGTTGGCTTTTTGCTGGTGTTTAAATGACGGAGCTTGTGTGTGTGTGTGTGTGTGTGTGTGTGTCTGTGTGTGTGTGGGGGTGTGTGTGTGTGTGTGTGTGTGTGTGTGTGTGTGTGTGTGTGTGTGTGTGTGTGTGTGTGTGTGTGTGTGTGTGTGTGGGTGTGTGTGCGTGCGTGCGTGCGTGCGTGCGTGCGTGCGTGCGTGCGCGCGCGCGAGTGTGTGTGTGTGTGTGTGTGTGTGTGTGTGTGTGCGTGCGTGCGTGCGTGCGTGTGTGTGTGTGTGCGTGTGAGTGCGTGTGTGTGTGTGTGTGCGTGTGCGTGTGTGTGCGCGTGTGCGCGTGTGCGTGCGCGTGCGTGTGAGTGCGCGTGCGTGTGTGTGTGTGTGTGTGCGTGTGAGTGCGTGTGTGTGTGTGTGTGTGTGTGCGTGCGCGCGTGTGTGTGTGTGTGTGTGTGTGTGTGTGCGTGCGTGCGTGCGTGCGTGCGTGCGTGTGTGTGCGCGTGCGTGTGAGTGCGCGTGCGTGTGTGTGTGTGTGCGTGTGGGTGCGTGCGTGCGTGCGTGTGTGTGTGTGTGCGTGTGAGTGCGTGTGTGTGTGTGTGTGTGTGTGTGCGTGCGTGCGTGGGTGCGTGCGTGCGTGCGTGTGTGTGCGCGTGCGTGTGAGTGCGCGTGCGTGTGTGTGTGTCTGACCTTCTCTTCATGTGAGCTGATCTCTGCCAGTTTCGCCCCCCTGTCTCCACACTCCACATTCGCGTTGGGATATGACGTTTCCTTGGTCGAGATGAAGTAACAGTTATCTTTGTACAACTTCCACCCTGGGGCGCAGAACTTCTTCACTACGGGTTAATGAAGAGGGTATCAGTTACTCTCAAAGCTATAGGATGGAGAGAGACATTGTTAATTCAGAAACATGGGTTCCGAACTTAAAGAAAGGTAACTTTGAGGGTATGAGACGTGAATTGGCCAAGATAGACTGGCAATTGATTCTTAAACGGTTGACGGTGGATACGCAATGGAAGGCATTTAATGACTGCATGGATGAACTACAAAAATTGTTCATCCCAGTTTGGCAAAAGAATAAATCAGGGAAGGTAGTGCATCCGTGGATAACAAGGGAAATCAGGGATAGTATCAAAGCAAAGGATGATGCGTACAAAGTAGCCAGAAAAAGCAGCCTACCAGAGGACTGGGAGAAATTCAGAGACTAGCAGAGGAGGACAAAGGGCTTAATTAGGAAAGGGAAAATAGATTATGAAAGAAAACTGGCAGGGAACATAAAAACTGACTGCAAAACTTTTTATAGATATGTGAAGAGAAATAGATTAGTTAAAACAAATGTAGGTCCCTTGCAGTCAGAAACAGGTGAGTTGATCATGGGGAACAAGGACGTGGCGGACCAATTGAATAACTACTTTGGTTCCGTCTTCACTAAGGAAGACATAAATAATCTGCCGGAAATAGCAGGGGACTGGGGGTCAACTGAGTGAAATCCAGGTTAGCCTGGAAGTGGTGTTAGGTGAATTAAAGGCCGATAAATCCCCAGGGCCAGATAGGCTGCATCCCAGAGTACTCAAGGAGGTAGCTCCAGAAATAGTGGATGCATTAGTGATAATTTTTCAAAACTCTTTAGATTCTGGAGTAGTTCCTGAGGATTGGCGGGTGGCAAACGTAACCCCTCTTTTTAAGAAGGTGGGGAGAGAGAAAACGGGGAATTACAGACCAGTTAGTCTAACATCGGTAGTGGGGAAACTGCTAGAGTCAGTTATTAAAGATGGGATAGCAGCACATTTGGAAAGTGGTGAAATCATTGGACAAAGCCAGCATGGATTTACGAAAGGTAAATCATGTCTGACGAATCTTATAGAATTTTTCGAGGATGTAACTAGTAGCGTGGATGGGGGAGAACCAGTGGATGTGTTATATCTGGACTTCCAGAAGGCTTTCGACAAGGTCCCACATAAGAGATTAGTATACAAACTTAAAGCACACGGTATTGGGGGTTCAGTATTGATGTGGATAGAGAACTGGCTGGCAGACAGGAAGCAAAGAGTAGGAGTGAACGGGTCCTTTTCACAATGGCAGGCAGTGACTAGTGGGGTTCCACAAGCCTCAGTGCTGGGACACCAGCTATTTACAATATATATTAATGATTTGGACGAGGGAATTGAATGCAACATCTCCAAATTTGCAGATGACACCAAGCTGGGGGGTATAGTTAGGTGTGAGGAGGATGCTTGGAGGCTGCAGGGTGATTTGGATAGGCTGGGTGAGTGGGCAGATGCATGGCAGATGCAGTATAATGTGGATAAATGTGAGGTTATCCAGTTTGGTGGCAAAAACATGAGGGTAGACTATTATCTGAATGGTGGCCGATTAGGAAAAGGGGAGATGCAACGAGACCTGGGTGTCATGGTACACCAGTCATTGAAAGTAGGCATGCAGGTGCAGCAGGCAGTGAAGAAAGCAAATGGTATGTTAGCTTTCATAGTGAAAGGATTTGAGTATAGGAGCAGGGAGGTTCTACTGCAGTTGTACAGGGTCTTGGTGAGGCCACACCTGGAGTATTGCGTACAGTTCTGGTCTCCTAATCTGAGGAAAGACATTCTTGCCATAGAGGGGGTACAGAGAAGGTTCACCAGACTGATTCCTGGGATGGCAGGACTTTCATATGAAGAAAGACTGGATAGACTCGGCTTGTACTCGCTGGAATTTAGAAGATTGAGGGGGGATCTTATAGAGACTTAAGGGGTTGGACAAGCTAGATGCAGGAAGATTGTTCCTGATGTTGGGGAGGTCCAGGACAAGGGGTCACAGTTTAAGGATAAGGGGGAAGTCTATTAGGACCGAGATGAGAAGATCATTTTTCACACAGAGAGTGGTGAATCTGTGGAATTCTCTGCCACAGAAGGTAGTTGAGGCCAGTTCATTGGCTATATTTAAGAGGGAGTTAGTTGTGGCCCTTGTGGCTAAAGGGATCAGGGGGTATGGAGAGAAGGCAGGTACAGGATACGAGACTCTGGGACTAGTGTAGATGGGGCATGTTGGCCGGTGTGGGCAAGTTGGGCTGAAGGAAGGGCCTGTTTCCGTGACTCTGGGACTAGTGTAGATGGGGCATGTTGGCCGGTGTGGGCAAGTTGGGCTGAAGGAAGGGCCTGTTTCCGTGACTCTGGGACTAGTGTAGATGGGGCATGTTGGCCGGTGTGGGCAAGTTGGGCTGAAGGAAGGGCCTGTTTCCGTGACTCTGGGACTAGTGTAGATGGGGCATGTTGGCCGGTGTGGGCAAGTTGGGCTGAAGGAAGGGCCTGTTTCCGTGACTCTGGGACTAGTGTAGATGGGGCATGTTGGCCGGTGTGGGCAAGTTGGGCTGAAGGAAGGGCCTGTTTCCGTGACTCTGGGACTAGTGTAGATGGGGCATGTTGGCCGGTGTGGGCAAGTTGGGCTGAAGGAAGGGCCTGTTTCCGTGACTCTGGGACTAGTGTAGATGGGGCATGTTGGCCGGTGTGGGCAAGTTGGGCTGAAGGAAGGGCCTGTTTCCATGACTCTGGGACTAGTGTAGATGGGGCATGTTGGCCGGTGTGGGCAAGTTGGGCTGAAGGAAGGGCCTGTCTCCGTGACTCTGGGACTAGTGTAGATGGGGCATGTTGGCCGGTGTGGGCAAGTTGGGCTGAAGGAAGGGCCTGTTTCCGTGACTCTGGGACTAGTGTAGATGGGGCATGTGGGCCGGTGTGGGCAAGTTGGGCTGAAGGAAGGGCCTGTTTCCGTGACTCTGGGACTAGTGTAGATGGGGCATGTGGGCCGGTGTGGGCAAGTTGGGCTCTGGGACTCCAGTAGATTAGACAGCTACTCACCTTCCAGACTCTGGAGATAGTTGTGGACATCGCTACACAGCCGGATATTGGTTGCGTTGAGGATCTGGACTTTGCTCGTCAGATGTTTAATCTCCTCGAGGGATTCGTTGTGGAGGGAGTTAGCGACCACAAATCCTGCGCTCAGTTGAGCAAAGCCTCGTTCAGCTAGGCCGAGATCTGCCCGTAGCCGAGACACTGAAGGAGAGGCAAAGGTCACACAGTTTGCTGACGTTACATCAGTGGGCACTTTGGCGGGGAGTGGAGATGGTGGACAAGGATTGCAGCTGGATCGGGATCGATCGGCCACCGGGGCTGAGGAATGGTGATGGACAGCAGACAACAGGTGCAGGAGGAGGCCATTCGGCCCTTCCAGCCAGCACCATTCGCCATTCAATGTGATCACGGCTGATCATCCAACTCAGTATCCCGTACCTGCCTTCTCTCCATACCCCCTGATCCCTTTAGCCACAAGGGCCACATCTAACTCCCTCTTAAATATAGCCAATGAACTGGCCTCAACTACCTTCTGTGGCAGAGAATTCCAGAGATTCACCACTCTCTGTGTAAAGAATGTTTTCCTCATCTCGGTCCTAAAGGATTTCCCCCTTATCCTTAAACTGTGACCCCTTGTCCTGGACTTCCCCAACATCGGGAACAATCTTCCTGCATCTAGCTTGTCCAACCCCTTAAGAATTTTGTAAGTCTCTATAAGATCCCCCCTCAATCTTCTAAGTTCCAGCGAGTACAAGCCGAGTCTATCCAGTCTTTCCTCATATGGAAGTCCTGCCATCCCAGGAATCAGTCTGGTGAACCTTCTCTGCACTCCCTCTATGGCAAGGATGTCTTTCCTCAGATTTGGAAACCAAAACTGTACTCAATACTCCAGGTGTGGCCTCACCAAGACCCTGTACAACTGCAGTAGAACCTCCCTGCTCCTGTACTCAAATCCTTTCGCTATGAATGCTAACATACCATTTGCAATGTGATCACGGCTGATCATCCCCAATCAGTACCCCGTTCCTGCCTTCTCCCCATATCCCCTGATTCCGTTATCTTTAAGAGCCCTATCTAACTCTCTCTTGAAAGCATCCAGAGAACCGGCCTCCACCGCCCTCTGAGGCAGAGAATTCCACAGACTCACCACTCTCTGTGAGAAAAAGTGTTTCCTCGTCTCCGTTCTAAATGGCCGACCCCTTATTCTTAAACTGTGTGTGTGTGTGTGGCCCCTGGTTCTGGACTCCCCCAACATCGGGAACATGTTTCCTGCCTCTAGCGTGTCCAAGCCCTTAACAATCTCATATATGTTTCAATGAGATCCCCTCTCATCCTTCTAAACTCCAGAGTGTACAAGCCCAGCCGCTCCATTCTCTCAGCGTATGACAGTCCCGCCATCCCGGGAATTAACCTGGTGAACCTACGCTGGGCTCCCTCAATAGCAAGAATGTCCTTCCTCAAATTAGGGGACCAAAACTGCACACAATACTCCAGGTGTGGTCTCACCAGGGCCCTGTACAACTGCAGAAGGACCTCTTTGCTCCTGTACTCAACTCCTCGTGTTATGAAGGCCAACAGGCCATTCGCTTTCTTCACTGCCTGCTGTACCTGCACGCTTACTTTTGGAATTCAATGCAGAGAAAGATGAGGTGTTGCATTTTGGGACGTCAAACGAGGGCAGGACCTCTCCTCTCCCCTCCTCCCCTTCCCTCTCCCCCTTCCCCTAATTTGAGGAAGGACATTCTTGCTATTGAGGGAGCCCAGCGTAGGTTCACCAGGTTAATTCCCGGGATGGCGGGACTGTCATACTCTGAGAGAATGGAGCGGCTGGGCTTGTACACTCTGGAGTTTAGAAGGATGAGAGGGGATCTCATTGAAACATATATGAGATTATTAAGGGTTTGGACACGCTAGAGGCAGGGAACATGTTCCCGATGTTGGGGGAGTCCAGAACCAGGGGCCACACACACACACACACAGTTTAAGAATAAGGGGTCGGCCATTTAGAACGGAGACGAGGAAACACTTGTTCTCACAGAGAGTGGTGAGTCTGTGGAATTCTCTGCCTCAGAGGGCGGTGGAGGCCGGTTCTCTGGATGCACGTTCAAGAGAGAGCTAGATAGGGCTCTTAAAGATAGCGGAGTCGGGGGATATGGGGAGGAGGCGGGAACGGGGTACTGATTGGGGATGATCAGCCGTGATCACATTGAATGACGGTGCTGGCTGGAAGGGCCGAATGGCCTCCTCCTGCACCTGTTGTCTATGTTTCTATGTTTCTATGAGTTTGTCGAATGTTGGAACTGAAGGTGTGCGTAGATTATATCCTTGTTCTGTCGACCACTTGCTCCTTGTACAATTGTTTCTGATAAGATGAATATGAAATATAAAAGGGATGATCAGTTTGCCCTGTTGTTGAGATACACACCAGTGATGAATAAGTATGTGTCCCTGCACAGGACCACAGATGTGAAGATGACCATTGGAACGATGAAGCTGCACACGATGATTCGACACTTCCCGTCCTCGTTCTGCTTGCCCGCAGCTGCCAAGGAAAAGAAACAGGAGTCGGTGAATGGAAACACATTTTCCCCTTCGTTCCCCCGAATCTCCCCCTCACTCACTCTCTCTGGGGATTCCCATCTTCCCCCTGCGTGGCCCGACTTTCACCGTTCACATGTTGACCCCGCTGTCAGCGCCTGCCCCGGGCTCTCGGCAACGGCCACTCACGTAGAAACACGGACAACAGGGGGCAGGAGGAGGCCATTCGGCCCTTTGAGCCAGCACCGCCATTCATTGTGAACACGGCTGATCGTCCCCAATCAATAACCCGTGCCTGCCTTCTCCCCACATCCCTTGACTCCACCAGCCCCTCACTCACTCTCTCTGGGGATTCCCATCTTCCCCCGTCCGTGGCCCGACTTTCGCCGTTCACATGTTGACCCCACTGTCAGCGCCTGCCCCGGGCTCTCGGCAACGGCCACTCACGTAGAAACACGGACAACGGGGGGGGGGCAGGAGGAGGCCATTCGGCCCTTTGAGCCAGCACCGCCATTCATTGTGATCACGGCTGATCGTCCCCAATCAATAACCCGTGCCTGCCTTCTCCCCACATCCCTTGACTCCACCAGCCCCTAGAGCTCTATCTGACTCTCTCTTAAATCCATCCGGTGACTTATAACCATATAACCATATAACAATTACAGCACGGAAACAGGCCATCTCGGCCCTTCAAGTCCGTGCCCGACAACTTTTTTCCCTTAGTCCCACCTGCCTGCACTCATACCATAACCCTCCATACCCTTCTCATCCATATGCCTATCCAATTTATTTTTAAATTATGCCAACGATCCTGCCACCACCTCTTCCACTGGAAGCTCATTCGACACAGCTACCACTCTCTGAGTAAAGAAGTTCCCCCTCATGTTACCCCTAAACCTCTGTCCCTTAATTCTAAAGTCATGTCCTCGTGTTTGAATCTTCCCTATTCTCAAAGGGAAAAGCTTATCCACGTCAACTCTGTCTATCCCTCTCATCATTTTAAAGACCTCTATCAAGTCCCCCCTTAACCTTCTGCGCTCCAGAGAATAAAGACCTAACTTGGTCAACCTATCTCTGTAACTTAGTTGCTGGAACCCAGGCAACATTCTAGTAAATCTCCTCTGTACCCTCTCTATTTTGTTGACATCCTTCCTATAATTGGGCGACCAAAATTGTACACCATACTCCAGATTTGGTCTCACCAACGCCTTGTACAATTTTAACATTACATCCCAGCTTCTATACTCAATGCTCTGATTTATAAAGGCTAGCATACCAAAAGCTTTCTTTACCACCCTATCTATATGAGATTCTACCTTCAAGGAACTATGCACGGTTATTCCCAGATCCCTCTGTTCAACTGTATTCTTCAATTCCCTACCGTTTACCATGTACGTCCTATTTTGATTTGTCCTGCCAAGGTGTAGCACCTCACATTTATCAGCATTAAACTCCATCTGCCATCTTTCAGCCCGTTTCTCCAACTGGCCTAAATCACTCTGTAGACTTTGGAAATCCTCTTCATTATCCACAACGCCCCCTATCTTGGTATCATCTGCACACTTACTAATCCAATTTACCACCCCTTCATCCAGATCATTGATGTACATGTCAAACAACAGTAGACCCAACACAGATCCCTGAGGCACCCCACTGGTCACCTGCCTTGGCCTCCACTGCCCTCTGTGGCAGGGAATTCCACAGATCCACAACTCTCTGGGTGGAAAAATGTTTTCTCACCTCAGTCTTAAATGACCTCCCCTTTATTCTAAGACTGTGTGGCCCCTGGTTCTGGACTCGCCCAACATTGGGAACATGTTTCCTGCATCGAGCTTGTCCAGTCCTTTTATAATTGTATATGTTTCTGTAAGATCCCCCCCCTCATCCTTCTAAACTCCAGTGAATACAAGCCTAGTCTTTTCAATCTTTCCTCATATGACAGTCCCGCCATCCCAGGGATCGATCTGGTGAACCTACGCTGCACTGCCTCAATCACAAGGATGTCCTTCCTCAAATTAGGAGACCAAAACTGTACACAATACTCCAGATGTGGCCTCACCAGAGCCCTGTACAACTGCAGAAGGACCTCTTTATTCCTGTACTCAACTCCTCTCAGTCTGGTGAACCTTCTCTGCACTCCCTCTATGGCAATAATGTCCTTCCTCAGATTTGGAGACCAGAACTGTACGCAATACTCCAGGTGTGGCCTCACCAAGACCCTGTACAACTGCAGTAGAACCTCCCTGCTCCTAGACTCAAATCCTTGTTAAACCCCTGTCCCACGGTGCGGGCTCGTTCCAAGAGCTCTCTCTCCCGAGTTTTAAAACAAATCAAACCCGTGGTAAGCGCGGAGAATGGACGTAGCGGGTACGTGGGAGCTCGGGGACGTCTCTTAGCGGCTCGTAACGCTAACGGCCGGTGCTCGGGAAGACTCTCTAACGGCAGGGAAGCTCGGGAAGACGGGTGAAGGTTTTTCCAACGGGTCGACAAATGTCCACGAGAGCCCCGAGTACCGACCGGCGGCCGTTACCGTAAATCCCCGCGTTCCAATCACGGCAAACGCGGGAGAGAGAGCTCTTGGAATTAACTCGTACAGTGGGACAGGGGTCTAACTCGCCCTTAAATCCATCCAGTGATTTGGCCTCCTGTATCTCCCCTCTCTCTCTCCCTCCCTCTCTCTCCCCTCTCTCTCCCCTCTCTCTCCTCTCTCTCTCTCTCTCCCTTCTCTCTCTAAACTAAACTGAACCTGCTTACTTTAGAGATCCAGCATGGACACAGGCCCTTCGGCCCATCGAGTCCGTGCCGACCAGCGATCGATCGCCCGTTCACACACTAGTCTAGTTCAGGGCCAGTTCAGAATAGATGGGATTCCCTGAGAGAGAGAGGGAGGGGGGAGAGAGAGGGAGAGAGAGAGAGTGAGAGAGAGAGAGAGAGAGAGAGGAGAGAGAGAGACAGACAGACAGAGCGACAGAGAGGGGAGGGAGAGTTTGGGTCATAAGAACACACATTGCTGCCCCCCCTCTCCTCCCCTCACACACGTTTTCTTCAACTCACCTGTTGAAGTCGGGACGGGAGTCTCAGATTTTAGAAAATTAA
>CAUPSL010000712.1:0-7500 GCA_963514005.1 Raja brachyura | reverse complement strand
TATCTCACACAAACCAATTTTCCTACCACTGCCAGTAAGCTGCGCAGGCAAAAATATGAAGTTCCCCTTATTTTCAGACACACAGCCGTGATTATTAAATATATATTTATACACAGAACCACAGATGTGATGATGAAGAATTTTTCATAGCAAAAGGATTTGAGTATCGGAGCAGGGAGGTTCTACTGCAGTTGTACAGGGTCTTGGTGAGGCCACACCTGGAGTATTGCGTACAGTTCTGGTCTCCAAATCTGAGGAAGGACATTATTGCCGTGGAGGGAGCACAGAGAAGGTTCACCAGACTGATTCCTGGGATGTCAGGACTGTCTTATGAACAAAGACTGGATAGACTCGGTTTATACTCTCTGGAATTTAGGAGATTGAGAGGGGATCTTACAGAAACTTACAAGATTCTTAAGGGGTTGGACAGGCTAGATGCAGGAAGATTGTTCCCGATGTTGGGGAGGTCCAGGACAAGGGGTCACAGCTTAAGGATAAGGGGGAAATCCTTTAGGACCGAGATGAGAAGGAATTTTTTCACACAGAGAGTGGTGGGTCTCTGGAACTCTCTGCCACAGAGGGTAGTTGAGGCCAGTTCATTGGCTATATTTAAGAGGGAGTTAGATGTGGCCCTTGTGGCTAAAGGGATCAGAGGGTATGGAGAGAAGGCAGGTACGGGATACTGAGTTGGATGATCAGCCATGATCATATTGAATGGCGGTGCAGGCTCGAAGGGCCGAATGGCCTATTCCTGCACCTAATTTCTATGTTTCTATGTATCAGCGTATGACAGTCCCGCCATCCCGGGAATTAACCTGGTGAACCTACGCTGGGCTCCCTCAATAGCAAGAATGTCCTTCCTCAAATTAGGGGACCAAATCAGTGGTCTCACACCTGTGGTCTGAGTTCAAAGATACAGCATGGAAACAGGCCCTTCGGCCCCTCAGGTCCGTGCCGACCATCAATCACCCGTCCACACTGGTTCCGTGTTGTCCCATCTACACACTGGGGGGGGGGGGGGGGGGACAATTTACAGAGGGCCAATTGACCTACAAAACACGCACGGCTTTTGGGATGTGGGAGGGAACCGGGGCCACCCAGAGGAAACCCATCTGGTCACAGGGAGAACGTGCACACTCCACACAGACAGCACCCGAGACCAGGATCGAACCCGGATTACATAGAAACATAGAAACATAGAAAAATAGGTGCAGGAGTAGAGGCCATTCGGCCCTTCCAGCCTGCACCGCCATTCAATATGATCATGGCTGATCATCCAACTCAGTATCCCGTAC
This sequence comes from Raja brachyura, assembly GCA_963514005.1. Next base: position 6,205 of record CAUPSL010000712.1, on the reverse strand, counting down.
CTGCCTTCTCTCCATACCCCCTGATCCCTTTAGCCACAAGGGCCACATCTAACTCCCTCTTAAATATAGCCAATGAACTGGCCTCAACTACCCTCTGTGGCAGAGAATTCCAGAGACTCACCACTCTCTGTGTAAAGAATGTTTTCCTCATCTCGGTCCTAAAGGAATTCTCCCTTATCCTTAGACTGTGACCCCTTGTTCTGGACTCCCCCAACATCGGGAACAATCTTCCAGCATCTAGCTTGTCCAACCCCTTAAGAATTTTGTAAGTTTCTATAAGATCCCCCCTCAATCTTCTAAATTCCAGCGAGTACAAGACGAGTCTATCCAGTCTTTCTTCATATGGAAGTCCTGACATCCCAGGAATCAGTCTGGTGAACCTTCTCTGTACTCCCTCTATGGCAAGGATGTCTTTCCTCTGATTTGGAGACCAGAACTGTACGCAATACTCCAGGTGTGGCCTCAATACCCAATATTACCCAATATTAGATTCAAGATTCAAGATTCAAGTGAGTTTGTTGTCACGTGTCCCTGATAGGACAATGAAATTCCTGCTTTGCTTCAGCACAACAGATCATAGTAGGCATTGACTACAAAACAGATCAGTGTGTCCATTTCTACGTTACTAAAAGTCTGATGTTGACAGCGTTTGGCCCACTGCGATTACTGAGGGAACGGCGCCACCTACGGCCATCATTTTTGGCCACTGCGCTCAGAGCCCCACTCCGCCTTCCTGGACCGGAGGATTTTTCCCATCGATCAGAGAGATATTAATGTTTAAAAACAAATTCGTCATTCTCTCCGTTCTCTCTGCTACCCACGCTGGCGGCAGGAGGGAGCGGGGAGGGACTATAAAACCCTGATGAGTCGTGCCTCAGTCAGTCTCTGCCAGACCCAGGAAGCGAGAGGGTCACGGCTCTCTGAGCTGCGAATAACACTGAACGCACGTCTACTCCACGTTGAGTCCCCTCGATGTGGCTGCTGCCAAATTGTTTACCTTTTTTTGTAAAGTTAGTGTTCACAAAATGAATTTTGGTTGTCAGGTGGCTGCTTGCTGCCCAATTGTTTGCCTCGCCTTTTTTTTTAATGTTTGTGTTCACAAATTGAATGTTGGTAGTCACGTAGCTGCTTGCTGCCCAATTGTTTGCCTCGCATTTAAAAAAAAAATTGTGTTCAAAAAATGATTTTTGGTTGTCAGGTGGCAGCTTGGAGCCCAATTGTTTGATTCCCCTTTAAAAAAAAATGTTTTTGTTCACAAAATGGATTTTGTTTGTCAGGTGGCTGCTTGCTCCCCAATTGTTTCCCTCGCCTTTTTAAAAAGTTTGTTTTCACAAAATGGATTTTGTTTGTCAGGTGGCTGCGGATCGATTGTTTGCCTCACCGTTTTAAAAAGTTTGTGTTCACAACATTGATTTTGTTTGTCAGGTGGCTGCTTGCTCCCCAATTGTTTCCCTCGCCTTTTTAAAGAGTTTGTTTTCACAAAATGGATTTTGTTTGTCAGGTGGCTGCGGATCAATTGTTTGCATCGCCTTTTTAAAAAGTTTGTGTTCACAAAAAGGATTTTCTTTGTCAGGTGGCTGCGGCCCAATTGTTTGCCTCGCCTTTTTTAAAGAGTTTTTTTTTTTTTTTAATTTTGTTTATGTTTGTTAGAAGTAAGTACAATAGTGTGGTACTTGACTACCTAATACATACATACATATTTCCATTCTTGTACAACTTCATACTTTTGATTTAATAATAAAAGAACAGTGGGAGAAAAAAGAAATAAAGAGTGTGGGAATAGATAGACAAACGAGCAGAGACAGATAGCAAAAGAAATAAAGGACATGGAAGAGAAGCTGAAAAGATTGAAATAGAAGGAGAAAGTACAGAAAAGAGAGATTAGGAGAGATCTACCTTAAAAAGATTGTGTTCACAAAATGGATTTTTGGTTTTCAGGTGGCTGCTGCCCAATTGTTTCCCTCGCCTATTTAAAAAGTTTGTGTTCACAAAATGGATTTTTGATATCAGGTGGCTGCGGCCCAATTGTTTGCCTCGCCTTTTAAATAGTTTTTAAGAAAATTCGCCATTCTCTTAGTTCTCTCTGCTACCCACGCTGGCGGCAGGGGGGAGGGGGGAGGGACTATAAAACCCGGAAGAGTCGTGCCTCACTCAGTCTCTGCCAGACCCAGGAAGCGAGAGGGTCACGGCTCTCTGAGCTGCGGATAACACTGAACGCATGTCTGCTCCACGGTGAGTCCCCTCGAACTTCAAAAAAAAAGTTTGTGTTCACAAAATGAATTTTGGTTGTCAGGTGGCCGCTTGGTGCCCAATTGTTTGCCTTGCCTTTAAAAAAAAAAGTTTGTGTAAACAAAATGAATTTTGGTTGTCAGGTGGCTGCTTGCTGCCCAATTGTTTGCCTCGCCTTTTTTTTAATGTTTGTGTTCACAAATTGAATGTTGGTAGTCAAGTAGCTGCTTGCTCCCAATTGTTTCCCTCGCATTTAAAAAAGAAATTGTGTTCAAAAAATGATTTAAAAAAAGTTTATATTCACAAATTGGATTTTGGTTGTAAAGTGGCTGCTTGCGGCCCAATTGTTTGCCTCGCCTTTTTGAAGAGATTGTGTTCTCAAAATGGATTTTGGATATCAGGTGTCTTCTTGCTGTCCAATTGTTTGCCTTGGCTTTTTAAAAAAAAGTTTGTGAACACAAAATGGATTTTGGTTGTCAGGTGGCTGCTTGCTGCCCAATTGTTCGCCTCACCTTTTATTTAAAAATGTTTGTGTTCACAAATTGAATTTTGGTTGTCAGGTGGCTGCTAGATGCCCAATTGTTTGCCTCGCCTTTTAAAAAAAGTTTGTGTTCACAAAATGAATTTTGGTTGTCAGCTGGCTGCGGCCCAATTGTCTGCCATGCCTTTTTTAAAGGTTTGTGCACACAAACAGGATGTTGGTTGTCAGGTTACTGCGGCCCAAATGTTTGCCTCGCCGTTGTTAAAAGTTTGTGTTTACAAAATGAATTTTGGTTGTCAGGTGGCTGCGTCCCAATTGTTTGCCACACCCTTTTTAAAGGTTTGTGTTCACATAATGGATTTTGGTTGTCAGTTGGCTGCGGCCAAATTGTTTGTCTCACCTTTTTCAAAGAGTTTGTGTTCACAAAATGGAGTTTGGTTGTCTGGTAGCTGCGGCCTAATTATTTGCCTCGCCTTTTAAAACAGTTTGTGTTCACAAAATGGATTTTGGATATCAGGTGTCTTTTTGCTGTCCAATTGTTTGCCTTGGCTTTTTAAAAAAAGTTTGTGAACACAAAATGGATTTTGGTTGTCAGGTGGCTGCTTGCTGCCCAATTGTTCGCCTCACCTTTTTTAAGAAATGTTTGTGTTCACAAATTGAATTTTTGTTGTCAGGTGGCTGCTTGCTGCCCAATTGTTTGCCTCGCCTTTTAAAAAAAGTTTGTGTTCACATAATGGATTTTGGTTGTCAAGTGGCGGTTGCTGCCCAATTGATTGCCTCTACTTTTTAAAAAGTTTGTGTTCACGAAAAGTATTTTGGTTGTCAGGTGGCTGCGGCCCAATTGGTTACCTCGCCTTTTTAAAAAAAAGTTTGTGTTCCCAAAATGAATTTTGGTTGTCAGGTGGCTGCTTGCTGCCCAATTGTTTGCCTCGCCTTTTTAAAAAGTTTGTGTTAACAAAATGAATTTTGGTTGTCAGGTGGCTGCGGCCCAATTGTTTGCCTCGCCTTTTTGAAAACTAGTTTGTGTTCACAAAATGGGTTTTGGTTGTCATTTGGCTGCTTACTGCCCAGTTGTTTGCCTCGCCCTTTTAAAAAAAAGTTTGTGTTCACAAAATGGATTTTGGTTGTCAGCTGGCTGCGGCCCAATTGGTTGCGTCGCCTTTTTTTTTAAAGTTTGTGTTCACAAAATGAATTTTGGTTGTCAGGTGGCTTCTTGCTGCCCAATTGTTTGCCTCGCCTTTTTCATAAAAAGTTTGTGTTCACAAAATGGATTTTGGTTGTCAGGTGGCTGCGGCCCAATTGCTTCCCTCACCTTTTTTAAAAAACGTTTGTGTTCACCAGACTGATTCCTGGGATGTCAGTTCTTCCATATGAAGAAAGACTGGATAGACTCGGCTTGTACTCGCTGGAATTTAGAAGATTGAGGGGGGATCTTATAGAGACTTACAAAATTCTTAAGGGGTTGGACAAGCTAGATGCTGGAAGATTGTTCCCGATGTTGGGGGAGTCCAGAACAAGGGGTCACAGTCTAAGGATAAGGGGGAATTCCTTTAGGACCGAGATGAGGAAAACATTCTTTACACAGAGAGTGGTGGGTCTCTGGAATTCTCTGCCACAGAAGGTAGTTGAGGCCAGTTCATTAGCTATATTTAAGAGGGCGTTAGATGTGGCCCTTGTGGCTAAAGGGATCAGGGGGTATGGAGAGAAGGCAGGTACGGGATACTGAGTTGGATGATCAGCCATGATCACATTGAATGGCGGTGCAGGCTCGAAGGGCCGAATGGCCTCCTCCTGCACCTATTGTCTATGTTTCTATGTTTCTATGTTTCTATGTTTCTACATAATGAATTTTGGTTGTCAGGTGGCTGCGGCCTAATTGTTTGCCTCGCACTATTTAAAAAGTTAGTGTTCATAAAATGGATTTTGGTTGTCAGGTGGCTGCTTGCTGCCCAATTGTTTGCCTCGCATTTAAAAAAAAAGGTTTGTGTTCACTAAATGAATTTAGCTTGTCAAGAGGCTGCTTGCTGACCAATTGTTTGCCTCGCCTTTTTCATAAAAAGTTTGTGTTCACAAAATGGATTTTGGTTGTCAGGTGGCTGCGGCCCAATTAGTTGCCTTGGCTTGGATGTTTGAAATCATTGCAACAGTTGGCTTCCAGCCCAAGAATCCATTCGGCCCACAATGTCAATACTAGCCCTCTGGAAACCAGTACCTTCGGCCCGCAACTTCCATACTAGCGCAACAGAAAGCCCCCCACCCCCCCCCACCCCCGCCACCCCCCCACCCCCCCCACCCCCCCACCCCCCCTCACTGGTGAGCTATATTGGAATTGGAGGAGAGTTTGAATATTGCGTTGGTGGCCAGCCCTCCCGTGTGAAGCCGGGACCCGACGGGTCCCACTTAATCTAGTACCATATATAAATATATACACACATGAATAAATAAACTTCTGCAGTTGTACAGGGCCCTGGTGAGACCACACCTGGAGTATTGTGTACAGTTTTGGTCCCCTAATTTAAGGAAGGACATTCTTGCTATTGAGGGAGCCCAGCGTAGGTTCACCAGGTTAATTCCCGGGATGGCGGGACTGTCATACGCTGAGAGAATGGAGCGGCTGGGCTTGTACACTCTGGAGTTTAGAAGGATGAGAGGGGATCTCATTGAAACATATAAGATTATTAAGGGTTTGGACACGCTAGAGGCAGGAAACATGTTCCCGATGTTGGGGGAGTCCAGAACCAGGGGCCACAGTTTAAGAATAAGGGGTCGGCCATTTAGAACGGAGACGAGGAAACACTTTTTCTCACAGAGAGTTGTGAGTCTGTGGAATTCTCTGCCTCAGAGGGCGGTGGAGGCCAGTTCTCTGGATGCTTTCAAGAGAGAGCAAGGTAGGGCTCTTAAAGATAGCGGAGTCAGGGATATGGGGAGAAGGCAGGAACGGGGTACTGATTGGGGATGATCAGCCGTGATCACATTGAATGGCGGTGCTGGCTCAAAGGGCCGAATGGCCTCCTCCTGCTCCTATTGTCTATTGTCAGGCAGCATCACTGGAGGGGACGAATGGGTGACGTTTCGGGTCGAGACCCTTCTTCAGTCTGAAGGTCTGGTTAATTGGCTTGGTACAAGTGTAAAATGTGTGTGTGTGTGTAGGATAGTGTTAGTGTGCGGGGATCGCTGGTCGGCACGGACTGGGTGGGCCGAAGGGCCTGTTTCCGCGCTGTATCTCTGAACTAAACTAGTGTGTGAACGGGCGATCGATCGCTGGTCGGCACGGACTCGGTGGGCCGAATGGCCTGTTTCCGCGCTGTATCTCCAAATTGAGCCCTGCCGGGCTAGCAGGGCTGTGTAGCGCCGAGCACCAGTACATGGTGACATCTGACTCTGATCTCCACAGAGACAATCAGGTATCGAGCAGCAGCCCAGGCCAATGGGCCTCTGGGGCTTGGAGTCGGTCCACAGATACTGAGACACAGTTACTCCAGCTTGTTGTGTCCA
>CAUPSL010000711.1:0-15000 GCA_963514005.1 Raja brachyura | reverse complement strand
CATCTACACTAGTCCCACCCCACAGACCAACATGCCCCATCTACACTAGTCCCACCCCGACCAACATGCCCCATCTACACTAGTCCCACCCCACAGACCAACATGCCCCATCTACACTAGTCCCACCTGCTGCCCGCGTTTGGCCCATATCCCTCCAAACCTGTCCTATCCATGTACCTGTCCAAGTGTCTCTTAAACGTTGCCTCAACTACCTCGTTCCATACACCCACCACCCTCGAAAAGTGTGTGGAAAAGTTGCCCCTCAGGTTCCCTATTCAGTTTTTCCCCGCCCCCGCGTCTCCCACCTTAAACCCGTGTCCTCTGGTCGTCGATTCCCCTACTCTGTGCGTCTGTCTACCCGATCTATTCCCCTGGTGATTTTGTACACCTCTATAAGATCGCCCCCCTCATCCTCCTGCGCTCCAAGGAATCGAGTCCCACCCTATGCCCCAAAACCTCTCCCTGTAGCTCAGGCCCCCTCGAGTCCCGGCAACATCCTCGTAGATCTTCTCCTCGAACCCTTTCCAAGCTCGAAGACATCTAACACGGGGCCCAGAACTGAACGCAATACTCTAAACGCGGCCTCACCGACGTCTTGTACAACTGCAACGTGACCTCCCGGCTTCGAGACTCAATACTCTGGTTGGTGAAGGCCAACGGGCCAAAAGCCTTGTTGACCGCCTCATCTACCTGCGACTCGACCCTCAAGGAACCCTGGACCCGTGACTCCTAGATCCCTCTACTCTACGACACCACCCAGAGGTCCACCATTCACCACCTGGTCTGCCTGAGACTTGGCTATCATGAATGATAAAAGGGGGGAATAGAGAGGGAGGGAGAGAGGGGGAGAGGGAGAGGGAGGTAGACACACACTTCTCCTCATCTTCCTCCTAGATCCCTCTGCTCTACGACACCACCCAGAGGTCCACCATTCACCACCTGGTCTGCCTGAGACTCGATCCTCATGAATGATAAAAGGGGGGAATTTAAGAGGGAGGAGAGAGAGAGGGAGGCGGAGGCAGAGAGGGAGTAAGAGAGGTGGAGAGGGACCCGTGAGTCCTAGATCCCTCTACTCTACGACACTACCCAGAGGTCCACCATTCACCACCTGGTCTGCCTGAGACTTGGCTATCATGAATGATAAAAGGGGGGAATGGAGAGGGAGGGAGAGAGACAGAGATCGAGAGGGGAGGGAGTGTGAGAGGGTGAGAGAGGGACAGAGAGAGAGAGAGAGGGGGAGGGAGGGGGCGAGAGAGGGGGCGAGAGAGGGAGGGAGGGGGAGGGAGGGGGAGGGAGGGGGGAGAGAGAGGGGGAGAGAGAGGGCGAGAGGGACCTGCCACTCCTAGATCCCTCTACTCTACGACACTACCCAGAGGTCCACCATTCACCACCTGGTCTGCCTGAGAATCGACCCTCATGAATGATAAAAGGGGGGAATAGAGAGGGAGAGAAACAGAGGGAGCGAGGTAGAGAGAGGGGGGGAGAGAGGGAGAGATAGAGAGATAGAGGGGGAGAGAGAGATAGAGGGGGAGAGAGAGATAGAGGGGGAGAGAGAGATAGAGGGGGGGAGAGAGTGATAGAGGGGGAGAGAGAGGGGGAGAGAGAGGGTGAGAGAGAGGGGGGGAGAGAGAGGGGGAGAGAGAGGGGGAGAGAGAGGGGGAGAGAGAGGGGGAGAGAGAGGGGGAGAGAGAGGGGGAGAGAGAGGGGGAGAGAGAGGGGGAGAGAGAGGGCGAGAGGGACCTGCCGCTCCTAGATCCCTCTACTCTACGACACTACCCAGAGGTCCACCATTCACCACCTGGTCTGCCTGAGACTCGATCCTCATGAATGATAAAAGGGGGGAATTTAAGAGGGAGGAGAGAGAGAGGGAGGCGGAGGCAGAGAGGGAGTAAGAGAGGTGGAGAGGGACCCGTGACTCCTAGATCCCTCTACTCTACGACACTACCCAGAGGTCCACCATTCACCACCTGGTCTGCCTGAGACTCGACCCTCATGAATGATAAAAGGGGGGAATGGAGAGGGAGGGAGAGAAACAGAGGGAGCGAGGTAGAGAGAGGGGGGGAGAGAGGGAGAGATAGAGAGATAGAGGGGGAGAGAGAGATAGAGGGGGAGAGAGAGATAGAGGGGGAGAGAGAGATAGAGGGGGAGAGAGAGATAGAGGGGGAGAGAGAGATAGAGGGGGAGAGAGAGTGATAGAGGGGGAGAGAGAGGGGGAGAGAGAGGGGGAGAGAGAGGGGGAGAGAGAGGGGGAGAGAGAGTGGGAGAGAGAGGGGGAGAGAGAGGGGGAGAGAGAGGGGGAGAGAGAGGGCGAGGGAGGGGGGGAGAGAAGGAGAGAGGGGGGGAGAGAGAGGGGGAGAGAGAGGGGGAGAGAGAGGGGGAGAGAGAGGGGGAGAGAGAGGGGGAGAGAGAGGGGGAGAGAGAGGGAGAGAGGGACCTGCCACTCCTAGATCCCTCTGCTCTACGACACTACCCAGAGGTCCACCATTCACCACCTGGTCTGCCTGAGAATCGACCCTCATGAATGATAAAAGGGGGGAATAGAGAGGGAGGGAGAGAAACAGAGGGAGCGAGGTAGAGAGAGGGGGGGAGAGAGGGAGAGATAGAGGGGGAGAGAGAGATAGAGGGGGAGAGAGAGATAGAGGGGGAGAGAGAGATAGAGGGGGAGAGAGAGTGATAGAGGGGGAGAGAGAGGGGGAGAGAGAGGGGGGGAGAGAGGGGGAGAGAGGGGGAGAGAGAGGGGGAGAGAGAGGGGGAGAGAGGGGGAGAGAGAGGGGGAGAGAGAGGGGGAGAGAGAGGGGGAGAGAGAGGGGGAGAGAGAGGGGGAGAGAGAGGGGGAGAGAGAGGGGGAGAGAGAGGGGGAGAGAGAGGGGGAGAGAGAGGGGGAGAGAGAGGGAGAGAGGGACCTGCCACTCCTAGATCCCTCTACTCTACGACACTACCCAGAGCTCCACCATTCACCACCTGGTCTGCCTGAGAATCGGCTATCATGAATGATAAAAGGGGGGAATAGAGAGGGAGAGAGGGAGGGAGGGGGGAGCGTGAGAGAGTGTAAGAGAGGGAGGGAGAGAGAAGGGGAGAGGGAGTGTGTGAGAGAGGGGGAGAGAGGGAGAGAGAAAGATAGAGGGAGAGAGAGAATTCACCACCTGGTCTGCCTGAGACTCGACCCTCATGAATGATAAAAGGGGGGAATAGAGAGGGGGGGGGGGGGCCATGTGCGTTGATCAATAGTTTTTTTTTCTCCTCCCCTGCCCACGCTCATGAATGATAAAAGGAGGGAACGCCTCTCTCTCTCTCTCTCTCGCCCTCTCTCTCGCTGGTTCTCTGTACCTGCGGCATCAGGATGATCAGCCAGGGAAGCCTGCAGTCTCTCCAGCGTCTCGTCGATGGGAACGCGGGGGGGGAGCTCGGGGGGGGAGAGTTCGAGGGACCCAAAGCAGGTGGGCGTGACCGAGATGGAGCTCGGAGAGACGGAAGTCGACGGCCGGTCGGAGAGGCCCCCGTAGGCACCTAGAGCGGGAGGGGGGGGGGGGGGGGGAGGGAGAGGGGGGGGGAGAGGGAGAGGGGGGGGAGAGAGGGGAGAGAGGGGGGAGAGAGGGGGGAGAGAGTCAAGTTACATTGAGTTGTGTTTAGTTTGGGGAAGAAAGAGAGGGGGGAGGAAGGGAGGAAGGAAGGAAGGAAGGAAGAAAGGAAGGGAGGAAGGGAGGAAGGAAGGGAGGACGGGAGGAAGGGAGGAAGGGAGGAAGGAGGGAAGGAAGGGAGGAAGGAAGGAAGGAAGGAAGGAGGGAGGGAGGAAGGAAGGAAGGAAGGAAGGAAGGAGGGAAGGAAGGAAGGAAGGAAGGAAGGAAGGAAGGAAGGAAGGAAGGAAGGGAGGGAGGAAGGAAGGAAGGAAGGAAGGAAGGAAGGAAGGAAGGAAGGAAAGGAGGTAGGAAGGAAGGAAGGAAGGAAGGAAGGAAGGGAGGAAGGGAGGAAGGAAGGGAGGAAGGGAGGAAGGAAGGAAGGAAGGGAGGAAGGAAGGAAGGAAGGAGGGAAGGAGGGAAGGAGGGAAGGAGGGAAGGAAGGAAGGAGGGAAGGAGGGAGGGAAGGGGAAAAAAGAGAAATAGAGAGAGGGGGGAGAGAGAGAGAGAGAGAGAATAATAGACAACAGGTGCAGGAGTAGAGGCCATTCGGCCCTTCCAGCCAGCACCGCCATTCAATGTGATCACGGCTGATCATCCCCAATCAGTTCCCCGTTCCTGCCTTCTCCCCATATCCCCTGACTCCGCTATCTTTAAGAGCCCTATCTAGCTCTCTCTTGAAAGCATCCAGAGAACCGGCCTCCACCGCCCTCTGAGGCAGAGAATCCCACAGATTCACAACTCTCTGGGTGGGAAAGTTTCTCCTCGTCTCAGTCCCAAATGGCCGACCCCTTATTCTTAAACTGTGTGTGTGTGTGTGGCCCCTGGTTCTGGACTCCCCCAACATCGGGAACATGTTTCCTGCCTCTAGCGTGTCCAAACCCTTAACAATCTTATATGTTTCAATGAGATCCCCTCTCATCCTTCTAAACTCCAGAGTGTACAAGCCCAGCCGCTCCATTCTCTCAGCGTATGGCAGTCCCGCCATCCCGGGAATTAACCTGGTGAACCTACGCTGGGCTCCCTCAATAGCAAGAATGTCCTTCCTCAAATTAGGGGACCAAAACTGCACACAATACTCCAGGTGTGGTCTCACCAGGGCCCTGTACAACTGCAGAAGGACCTCTTTGCTCCTGTACTCAACTCCTCTTGTTATGAAGGCCAACAGGGCCCAAACTGCACACAATACTCCAGGTGTGGTCTCACCAGGGCCCTGTACAACTGCAGAAGAACCTCTTTGCTCCTGTACTCAACTCCTCTTGTTATGAAGGCCAACAGGGCCAAACTGCACACAATACTCCAGGTGTGGTCTCACCAGGGCCCTGTACAACTGCAGAAGGACCTCTTTGCTCCTGTACTCAACTCCTCTTGTTATGAAGGCCAACAGGGCCCAAACTGCACACAATACTCCAGGTGTGGTCTCACCAGGGCCCTGTACAACTGCAGAAGGACCTCTTTGCTCCTGGACTCAACTCCTCTTGTTATGAAGGCCAACAGGCCATTGGCTTTCTTCACTGCCTGCTGTACCTGCATGCTTACTTTCATAGACTGATGAACAAGGACCCCCAGATCCCCTTTTCCCAACTTGACGCCATTTAGATAGTAATCTGCCTTCCTGTTCTTGCCACCAAAGTGGAGAACCTCACATTTATCCGCATTAAACTGCATCTGCCCACTCCCCCAACCTGTCCAAGTCACCCTGCATCCTCATAGCATCCTCCTTACAATTCACACTGCCACCCAGCTTTGTGTCATCTGCAAATTTGCTAATGTTACTCCAGGTGTGGTCTCACCAAGACCCTGTACAACTGCAGAAGGACCTCTTTGCTCCTGTACTCGACTCCTCTTGTTATGAAGGCCAACAGGGCCAAAACTGCACACAATACTCCAGGTGTGGTCTCACTAGGACCCTGTACAACTGCAGAAGGACCTCTTTGCTCCTGTACTCACCCCCTCTTGTTATGAAGGCCAACAAGGCCAAAACTGCACACAATACTCCAGGTGTGGCCTCACCAGGGCCCTGTACAACTGCAGAAGGACCTCTTTGCTCCTGTACTCACCCCCTCTTGTTATGAAGGCCAACAAGGCCAAAACTGCACACAATACTCCAGGTGTGGTCTCACTAGGACCCTGTACAACTGCAGAAGGACCTCTTTGCTCCTGTACTCACCCCCTCTTGTTATGAAGGCCAACAAGGCCAAAACTGCACACAATACTCCAGGTGTGGCCTCACCAGGGCCCTGTACAACTGCAGAAGGACCTCTTTGCTCCTGTACTCAACTCGTCTTGTTATGAAGGCCAACAGGGCCAAAACTGCACACAATACTCCAGGTGTGGTCTCACCAAGACCCTGTACAACTGCAGAAGGACCTCTTTGCTCCTAGACTCAACTCCTCTTGTTATGAAGGCCAACAGGGCCAAAACTGCACACAATACTCCAGGTGTGGTCTCACCAGGGCCCTGTACAACTGCAGAAGGACCTCTTTGCTCCTAGACTCAACTCCTCTTGTTATGAAGGCCAACAGACCAAAACTACACTGGGCTCCCTCAATAGCAAGAACGTCCTTCCTCAAATTAGGAGACTGGGACCGATCCTGTTACTGCTATCCAAATGTGGGGCGATTTAATCTCTTATAACTGACCCCAGCATCTTCCCCACCACCGATGTCAGGCTAACTGGTCTATAGTTCTAACGGGACAATTCTGGGAAGGATTTCCATGCGGGGGGGGGGGGGGGGGGAGAGAAAGTTCGGGAGAGATATCAGACCCACCTTGTGAGATGTGTTCTAAGCTTCCACTGGCGAGTAGCGGCAAATCACGGCTGGGAATGCTGTCCGAATGATTTATGCAGCCCATCGCGATCACGTTCTCACCGTCCCTGTGGGAAAAAGAGGCCCCTTTAGTTCAGAGGCACAGTGCGGAAAGACAGGAGGCAAAAGTCGGCCATCTTGGAGCAGGCCCCAAACTCTCGCCCTCCTCTCCCTGCTTCAACTTTTCCCTTTTTACTTCAGAAACTGGCCCTTCTCCCCACCGGGTCCGTGCTAGCCCGGCCAGCGATCGCCCCGTGCACTAGTTTAGTTCAGAGACACAGCGCGGAAACAGGAGTCAAAAGTCGGCCATCTTGGAACAGGCCCCAAACTCTCGCCCTCCTCTCCCTGCTTCAACTTTTCCCTTTTTACTTCAGAAACTGGCCCTTCTCCCACCGTGTCCATGCTAGCCCGGCCAGCGATCGATCGCCCCGTACACTAGTTTGGTTCAGAGATACAGCGCGGAAACAGGAGAGATAGAGAGAGAGAGACAGAGAGAGAGATAGACAGAGAGACAGAGACACAGAGAGAGACACAGAGAGAGACGGAGAGAGACCACACTAGTTTAGTTCAGAGACACAGTGCGGAAACAGGAGGCAAAAGTCGGCCATCTTGGAGCAGGCCCCAAACTCTCGCCCTCCTCTCCCTGCTTCAACTTTTCCCTTTTTACTTCAGAAACTGGCCCTTCCCCACCGGGTCCGTGCTAGCCCGACCAGCGATCGTCCCGTACACTAGTTTAGTTCAGAGACACAGCGGGGAAACAGGAGGCAAAAGTCGGCCATCTTGGAACAGGCCGCAAACTCTAGCCCTCCTCTCCCTGCTTCAACTATTCCCTTTTTACTTCAGAGATACAGCACGGAAACAGGAGAGACAGAGAGAGACAGAGAGAGAGATAGAGAGAGACACAGAGAGAGACAGAGACACAGAGAGAGAGACAGAGAGAGAGACGGAGAGAGACCAAACTAGTTTAGTTCAGAGATACAGCGCGGAAACAGGAGAGGCAGAGAGAGAGAGAGACAGAGAGAGACGGAGAGAGACCACACTAGTTTAGTTCAGAGATACAGCGCGGAAACAGGAGAGACAGAGAGAGAGACAGAGAGACAGAAAGAGAGAGAAACAGACAGAGACACAGAGAGAGACGGAGAGAGACCACACTAGTTTAGTTCAGAGATACAGCGCGGAAACAGGAGAGGCAGAGAGAGAGAGAGACAGAGAGAGACGGAGAGAGACCACACTAGTTTAGTTCAGAGACACAGCGCGGAAACAGGAGGCAAAAGTCGGCCATCTTGGAGCAGGCCCCAAACTCTCGCCCTCCTCTCCCTGCTTCAACTATTCCCATTTTTACTTCAGAAACTGGCCCTTCTCCCACCGAGTCCGTGCTAGCCCGACCAGCGATCGTCCCGTACACTAGTTTGGTTCAGAGACGCAGCGCGGAAACAGGAGGCAAAAGTCGGCCATCTTGGAACAGGCCCCAAACTCTCGCCCTCCTCTCCCTGCTTCAACTATTCCCATTTTCACTTCAGAGACACAGCGCGGAAACAGGAGAGAGAGAGAGACAGAGAGAGAGATAGAGAGAGACACAGAGAGAGACAGAGACACAAAGAGAGAGACAGAGAGAGACCACACTAGGTTAGTTTAGAGACACAGCGCGGAAACAGGCCCTTCCTCACTGAGTCCGCTCTGACCAGCGATCGCCCCGTACACTAGTTTAGTTCAGGGAGAGGAGGGCGAGAGTTTGGGGCCTGTTCCAAGATGGCCGACTTTTGCCTCCTGTTTCCGTGCTGTGTCTCTGAACTAAACTAGTGTACGGGGCGATCGCTGGTCGGGCTAGCACGGACCCGGTGGGAGAAGGGCCAGTTTCTGAAGTAAAAAGGGAAAAGTTGAAGCAGGGAGAGGAGGGCGAGAGTTTGGGGCCTGTTCCAAGATGGCCGACTTTTGCCTCCTGTGTCCTGAAACTGAAAGATGCTGCCTGAACCGCTGAGTTACTCCGGGACTCTTGTGTCTATCTCCGGTCTTGAAAACCAAACCGTGCTGCGATGAGCCCCCCCCCCCCCCGCGATAAGAAGCTGTGCGTGTGCGTGTAGCGGTGGCAAGAGTTGTCGTGTCTGTCTCACTCACCCGGGATTCATGCACTCCTGAATGTCGGACAGCCACGACCTCATCTGGAGCGCGTCGACCGTCTCCAGGATGTAGTCCGTCATGTCGTCGGTCTGCCGGGGAAAGACGGGAGCATCAGAGACACGGAGGCCGTCCCGTTACGCACACACTCTCCCCTCTCCCCCTGCATCTGCCAAACATTCGCCCACTCACCCAGCCTATCCAAGTCACCTTGCAGCCTCCTAGCATCCTCCTCACAGCTAATGCTGCCCCCCAGCTTCGTGTCATCCGCAAACTTGGAGATGTTGCCTTCAATTTCCTCGTCCAGATCATTGATGTATATTGTAAATAGCTGGGGTCCCAGCACTGAGCCTTGCGGTACCCCACTAGTCACTGCCTGCCATTGTGAAAAGGACCCGTTTACTCCTACTCTTTGCTTCCTGTTTGCCAGCCAGTTGGGGTGAATCCTGGAGATTTGGGTGAATATTGGGTTAGTTCTGTCAAATGGGGGTGCATTATAGAGAATTGGGTGATATAGAAACGTAGAAACATGGACAATAGGTGCAGGAGGAGGCCATTTGGCCCTTCGAGCCTGCACCGCCATTCATTGTGATCACGGCTGATCGTCCCCAATCAGTAACCCGTGCCTGCCTTCTCCCCATATCCCTTGACTCCACTAGTCCAACAGTTGTACAGGGTCTTGGTGAGACCACACCTGGAGTATTGTGTGCAGTTTTGGCCCTGTTGGCCTTCATAGCAAGAGGAGTTGAGTACAGGAGCAAGGAGGTCCTTCTGCAGTTGTACATGGCCCTGGTGAGACCACACCTGGAGTATCGTGTGCAGTTTTGGCCTGTTGGCCTTCATAACAAGAGGAGTTGAGTACAGGAGCAAAGAGGTCCTTCTGCAGTTGTACAGGGCCCTGGTGAGACCACACCTGGAGTATTGTGTGCAGTTTTGGCCCTGTTGGCCTTCATAACAAGAGGAGTTGAGTACAGGAGCAAAGAGGTCCTTCTGCAGTTGTACATGGCCCTGGTGAGACCACACCTGGAGTATTGGGTGCAGTTTTGGCCCTGTTGGCCTTCATAACAAGAGGAGTTGAGTACAGGAGCAAAGAGGTCCTTCTGCAGTTGTACAGGGCCCTGGTGAGACCACACCTGGAGTATTGTGTGCAGTTTTGGCCCTGTTGGCCTTCATAACAAGAGGAGTTGAGTACAGGAGCAAAGAGGTCCTTCTGCAGTTGTACAAGGCCGACCCCTTATTCTTAAACTGTGTGTGTGTGTGGCCCCTGGTTCTGGACTCCCCCAACATCGGGATCTGGGGGTCCTTGTTCATCAGTCAATGAAAGTAAGCATGCAGCTACAGCAGGCAGTGAAGAAAGCCAATGGCCTGTTGGCCTTCATAACAAGAGGAGTTGAGTACAGGAGCAAAGAGGTCCTTCTGCAGTTGTACAGGGCCCTGGTGAGACCACACCTGGAGTATTGTGTGCAGTTTTGGCCCTGTTGGCCTTCATAACAAGAGGAGTTGAGTACAGGAGCAAAGAGGTCCTTCTGCAGTTGTACAAGGCCGACCCCTTATTCTTAAACTGTGTGTGTGGCCCCTGGTTCTGAACTCCCCCAACATCGGGATCTGGGGGTCCTTGTTCATCAGTCAATGAAAGTAAGCATGCAGCTACAGCAGGCAGTGAAGAAAGCCAATGGCCTGTTGGCCTTCATAACAAGAGGAGTTGAGTACAGGAGCAAAGAGGTCCTTCTGCAGTTGTACATGGCCCTGGTGAGACCACACCTGGAGTATTGTGTGCAGTTTTGGCCCTGTTGGCCTTCATAACAAGAGGAGTTGAGTACAGGAGCAAAGAGGTCCTTCTGCAGTTGTACAGGGCCCTGGTGAGACCACACCTGGAGTATTGTGTACAGTTTTGGCCCTGTTGGCCTTCATAACAAGAGGAGTTGAGTACAGGAGCAAAGAGGTCCTTCTGCAGTTGTACAGGGCCCTGGTGAGACCACATCTGGAGTATTGTGTGCAGTTTTGGCCCTGTTGGCCTTCATAACAAGAGGAGTTGAGTACAGGAGCAAAGAGGTCCTTCTGCAGTTGTACAGGGCCCTGGTGAGACCACATCTGGAGTATTGTGTGCAGTTTTGGCCCTGTTGGCCTTCATAACAAGAGGAGTTGAGTACAGGAGCAAAGAGGTCCTTCTGCAGTTGTACAAGGCCGACCCCTTATTCTTAAACTGTGTGTGTGGCCCCTGGTTCTGGACTCCCCCAACATCGGGATCTGGGGGTCCTTGTTCATCAGTCAATGAAAGTAAGCATGCAGCTACAGCAGGCAGTGAAGAAAGCCAATGGCCTGTTGGCCTTCATAACAAGAGGAGTTGAGTACAGGAGCAAAGAGGTCCTTCTGCAGTTGTACAGGGCCCTGGTGAGACCACACCTGGAGTATTGTGTGCAGTTTTGGCCTTGTTGGCCTTCATAACAAGAGGAGTTGAGTACAGGAGCAAAGAGGTCCTTCTGCAGTTGTACAGGGCCCTGGTGAGACCACGCCTGGAGTATTGTGTGCAGTTTTGGCCCCCTAATTTGAGGAAAGGACATCCTTGTGATTGAGGCAGTGCAGCGTAGGTTCACCAGACCGATCCCTGGGATGGCGGGACTGTCATATGAGGAAAGATTGGAAAGACTAGGCTTGCATTCACTGGCGTTTAGAAGGATGAGGGGGAGGATCTTATAGAAACATATAAAATTATAACAGGACTGGACAAGCTAGATGCAGGAAAAATGTTCCCAATGTTGGGCGAGTCCAGAACCAGGGGCCACACAGTCTTAGAATAAAGGGGAGGTCATTTAAGACTGAGATGAGGAGAAACGTTTCCACCCAGAGAGTTGTGAATCTGTGGGATTCTCTGCCTCAGAGGGCGGTGGAGGCAGGTTCTCTGGATGCTTTCAAGGGAGAGCTAGATAGGGCTCTTAAAGATAGCGGAGTCGGGGGGATATGGGGAGAAGGCAGGAACGGGGAACTGATTGGGGATGATCAGCCGCAAGTCCAGAACCAGGGGCCAGAGTCTTAGAATAAAGGGGAGGTCATTTAGGACTGAGATGAGGAGAAACGTTTCCACCCAGAGAGTCGTGAATCTGTGGCCATTTGGGACTGAGATGAGGAGAAACTTTTCCACCGAGAGAGTCGTGAATCTGTGGAATTCCCTGCCACAGAGGGCAGTGGAGGCCAAGTCACTGGATGGATTTAAGAGAGAGTTAGATAGAGCTCTAGGGGCCGGTGGAGTCTCCAGATCTGAGGAAAGACATTCTTGCCACAGAGGGAGTACAGAGAAGGTTCACCAGACTGATTCCTGGGATGGCAGGACTTCCATATGAAGAAAGACTGGATAGACTCGGCTTGTACTCGCTAGAATTTAGAAGATTGAGGGGGGATCTTATAGAGACTTACAAAATTCTTAAGGGGTTGGACAGACTAGATTGTTCCCGATGGCAGGAAGATTGTTCCCGATGTTGGGGAAGTCCAGGACAAGGGGTCACACAGTTTAAGGATAAGGGGGAAGTCTTTTAGGACCGAGATGAGAAAAACATTGGGCGGCCATCTTAGCTGCTGGCAGTCCCCCATTGAAGTCAATGGGAGTGAAGCCAGAGGAGGCCATCTTAGTTACTGGCAGACATCTTCACACAGAGAGGGTGGTGAATCTGTGGAATTAATTCTCTGCCACAGAGGGTAGTTGAGGCCAGTTCATTGGCTATATTTAAGAGGGAGTTAGATGTGGCCCTTGTGGCTAAAGGGATCAGGGGGTATGGAGAGAAGGCAGGTACGGGATACTGAGTTGGATGATCAGCCGTGATCATATTGAATGGCGGGTGCTGTGCTGGCTCGAAGGGCCGAATGGCCTCTACTCCTGCACCTGTTGTCTATGTTTCTGTGTTTATAAGAGCAGCAACCTCACATTTTGCAGTTTACACCCCAGCAGTATGAACATGGACTTCTCCACTTTCAGGTACTCCCCGCTTCCTCCTCCCCTTCCCCTCCCCTCCCCGGTTCCCCCAATGTCTCCGCCTCTTTCTTCCATCTCCCCCCCCCCCCCCCCCCCACACCACCCTCACAACAGTCTCGACCAGAAACGTCACATAGAAACATAGACAATACGTGCAGGAGTAGAGGCCATTCAGCCCTTCGAGCCTGCACCACCATTCAATATGATCACGGCTGATCATCCAACTCAGTATCCCGTACCTGCCTTCTCTCCATACCCCCTGATCCCTTTAGCCACAAGGGCCACATCTAACTCCCTCTTAAATATAGCCAATGAACTGGCCTCAACTACCCTCTGTGGCAGAGAATCAATTCCACAGATTCACCGCTCTCTGTGTGTGAAAAAAAAAATGTTTTTCTCATCTCGGTCCTAAAAGACATCCCCCTTATCCTTAAACTGTGTGACCCCTTGTCCTGGACTTCCCCAACATCGGGAACAATCTTCCTGCCATCGGGAACAATCTAGCCTGTCCAACCCCTTAAGAATTTTGTAAGTCTCTGTAAGATCCCCCCTCAATCTTCTAAATTCCAGCGAGTACAAGCCGAGTCTATCCAGTCTTTCTTCATATGGAAGTCCTGCCATCGCAGGAATCAGTCTGGTGAACCTTCTCTGTACTCCCTCTATGGCAAGAATGTCTTTCCTCAGATTTGGAGACCAAAACTGTACACAATACTCCAGGTGTGGTCTCACCAGGGCCATGTACAACTTCAGAAGGACCTCTTTGCTCCTATACTCAACTCCTCTTGTTATGAAGGCCAACAGGCCAAAACTGTACGCAATACTCCAGTTGTGGTCTCACCAGGGCCCTGTACAACTGCAGAAGGACCTCCTTGCTCCAGTTCTCTTGTTATGAAGGCCAACAGGCCAAAACTGCACGCAATACTCCAGGTGTGGTCTCACCAGGGCCCTGTACAACTGCAGAAGGACCTCCTTGCTCCAGTTCTCTTGTTATGAAGGCCAACAGGCCAAAACTGCACGCAATACTCCAGGTGTGGTCTCACCAGGGCCCTGTACAACTGCAGTAGAACCTCCCTGCTCCTACACTCAAATCCTTTTGCTATGAATGCCAACATACCATTGGCTTTCTTCACTGCTTGCTGCACCTGCATGCCAACTTTCAATGACTGGTGTACCATGACACCCAGGTCTCGTTGCATCTCCCCTTTTCCTAATCGGCCACCGTTCAGATAATAGTCTGCCTTCCCTTGGAATAGTCACCATTGACGCTGAGTTTCCCCAGCCTTTAACTTAATCACTGACCTTTAAGACGAAGGTGTTCTCTTTATCAGGCATTTCGAGGGAAGTGCTGCTTCTCACGTCAACGATCGATGAACAGGAATGTTAACTCGTGGTTTTGCCGCCTGTTGTGACAGAAAAATCGTCAGAGAAAACCCTCGCGGTTGTCGGTCTATTGGCTTCTAAATTGTCCCCAAATTGGTCGGCGCAGACTCGGTGGGGAAGGGCCTGTTTCTGAAGTAAATGTTTGGGGCCTGTTTCAAGATGGCCGACTTTTGCCTCCTGTTTCCGCGCTGTGTCTCTGAAGTAAAAAGGGAATGGTTGAAGCAGGGAGAGGAGGGCGAGAGTTTGGGGCCTGTTCCAAGATGGCCGACTTTTGCCTCCTGTTCCAAGATGGCCGACTTTTGCCTCCAGTTTCCGCGCTGTGTCTTTGAACTAAACTAGTGTACGGGGCGATCGTTGGTCGGGCTAGCACGGACCCGGTGGGAGAAGGGCCAGTTTCTGAAGTAAAAAGGGAAAAGTTGAAGCAGGGAGAGGAAGGTGAGAGTTTGGGGCCTGTTTCAAGATGGCCGACTTTTGCATCCTGTTTCCGTGCTGTGTCTCTGAACTAAACTAGTGTACGGGGCGATCGCTGGTCGGGCTAGCACGGACCCGGTGGGAGAAGGGCCAGTTTCTGAAGTAAAAAGGGAAAAGTTGAAGCAGGGAGAGGAAGGTGAGAGTTTGGGGCCTGTTTCAAGATGGCCGACTTTTGCATCCTGTTTCCGTGCTGTGTCTCTGAACTAAACTAGTGTACGGGGCGATCGCTGGTCGACTGAAGGCATCAGAAGAGACTGGGAACATGAATTAAGTGTAAAAATTTGATGTGCATCAATGTTTGCTGGTCGGGCTAGCACGGACCCGGTGGGGGGAAGGGCCAGCTTCCGCGAGCTCACCTTGGGCGGGACGTAGAACTCGAGCCGGTATCCGCCCCTGCTCGCGGGCGTGGCGCAGCACGAGCCGGCACTTGTGCCAGCGGGCCCGGTTGGTGGCGCTGAACTCCTCGGCCGGCACGTAGTTGACCGCCCCGGCGCGCCGCACGTCGGCCAGGTCGGGGGGCGGGCCGGCAGGGGCGCGGGAGAGGCGCAGGCGCTCGAAGCGGTGGGACCAGCGGTCGGCCGGCTCCCTGTCCCTCTCCCGCTCCCGGTCCCGTCGCTCGGCCTCCCCGGACTCCTCGCCGCCCCCC
>CAUPSL010000710.1:0-41655 GCA_963514005.1 Raja brachyura | reverse complement strand
TTTATTGCAGGTTTATAGCTCATAGAACGGTTATGTTATATACGCTTCAAGGTATTTTAGAAATATAAGCGTGATTGAATGAAGAGTCAAGAATACTTAATTGTCATTTGTACCGACAGAGGAACACTGAAAACCTTACTGCTGGAGTTTAACAGGCCCGTTAACACAACATCGCGCGGAGAAACATGTAGCAGTGGTTGCTAATTCCACATCCTGCCAACTAGGCCGGAGAGGCGGATTTATAGAACAGTACAGCACAGGAACAGGCCCTTCAGCCCACAATGTCCGTGCTGAACAGGATGCCAAGGGCGGTCACGGTGGCGCAACGGTAGGGTTGCTGCCTTACAGCAAAATGCAGCGCCGGAGACCCGGGTTCGATCCCAACTACGGGCGCTGTCTGTACGGAGTTTGTACGTTCTCCCCGTGACCTGCGTGGGTTTTCTCGGAGATCTTCGGTTTCCTCCCGCACTCCAAAGACGTGCGGGTTTGTAGGTTAATTGGCTTGATTAATTGGCTTGATAAAATGTAAATAAAATGTTAAATTGTCCAGTGCTGCGTAGTGCTCTACCTAGAGGTTTTCAGCGTTCCACGTCCAGATCTAGAGACCAGATTTTATCTGCCTGCACATAACCCATATCCTTCCATTCCCGGCATATCCATCTTTTAGGTTAGTTTAGAGATACAGCGCGGAAACAGGCCCTTCAGCCCACCGGGGTCCGCACCGACCAGCGATCCCAACACATAACATTATCCTAAGCACACAAACTAGGGACAGTTTACATTTTTTTACCGAAGCCAATTAACGTACAAACCTTTGTTTGAACGCCTTCGGAGTGCGGGAGGAAACTGGAGCACCCGGAGAAAACCCCACGCAGGTCACGAGGAGAACGTACAAACTCCGTACAGACAGCACCCGTGGTCATCTCTGGCGCCGTGAGGCAGCAATTCTACCGCTGCACCACCGTGACGCCTGCAAAGGTCACTTAAACGCCATTAGCATATCTGCCTCCCCACCTCTTTATCTGTAAAAACAATTCTTACACATCTCCTTTAAACTTTGCCCTTCTCACCTTAATTTATCTGAATTATTTTTGCTGTCTCAGCACAATAGCTGCGGAAATAATAAATAAGATATTTGCATAAGTTAGAATACTGAAAATCATCTCTCCCTGCTCCTCCCATTCCCTACAACTTTGTGTCATTTCACAAAGAAAATCTTGCTGCTGCAACGCATCTAAATCACCGAGTTTGCCAGCACGAGAGTCATAGAATGATACAGCATGGAAACAGGCCCTTTGGCCCAACTCACCCACACCGGCCAACATGTCCCAGCTCACTAGTCCCACCTGCCTGTGCTTGGTCCATATCACTCCAAACCTGTCCTATCCATGTACCTGTCTAACTGTTCCTTAAACGTTGGGATAGTCCCAGCCTCAACTACCTCCCCTGGCAGCTTGTTCCATACACCCACCACCCTCTGTGTGGAAAAGTTACCCCTCAGGTTCTGAGTAAATATTTCCCCCCTCACCTTGAACCTGTGTCCTCTGGTCCTCGATTCCCCTACTCTGGGCAAGAGACTCTGTGCATCTCCCCCGATCTATTCCTCTCATGATTTTGTACACCTCTATAAGATCACCCATCATCCTCCTGCGCTCCAAGGAATAGGCTCCTAGACTGCCCCAACCTCTCCCTGTAGCTCAGGCCCTCGGGTCCTGGCAACATCCTCGTAAATCTTCTCTGTGCCCTTTCCAGCTTGACGACATCTTTCCTGTAACACGGTGCCTAGAACTGAACACTCTAAACCAGGGGTGGGCAACCTTGCTCTGTATAGGGACCGGGACGCCTGTCTAGAGCGGATGGGGGGAGGGGGGAGCACATCTATCACGTGCACACATGGATCCCGCCCCGGATGGCAGGCATCAAATCACGTGTTCACAGAAGGTAGACAAAAATGCTGGAGAAACTCAGGGGGTGAGGCAGCCTCATGCAAACCTTGCATGTCTCACCCGCTGAGTTTCTCCAGCATTTTTGTCTACCTGCGATTTTTCCAGCGTCTGCAGCTCTTTCCTAAACGTGTTCACAGAAGGTGCGCGGCTGTGCCGGCGGCTTTGCGCAGGATGCGGTACGGACAGAGCTCGGCCCCCGCTCGGGGCGGGCCCTCGGCGGGCCGGATGATTACGGGGAAAAAATCCACCTGCAGGCCAGATGATTTTGTGTTACGGCCGCATTCAGCCCGGGGCCGTGGGTTGCCGACCCCTGTTCTAAATGCTCCCTCTGAAGAGCTCACTGGAACAAAGCCAATGCAATTGTCTTGATGTTTGCAGGTGTTGGTTTGGAGAAGTTGTGGGTCACAGAATGGACTACATCATTCAAGGTCCAGTGGTTCTGGTGCTGCTGGTAAGTTCATATGTGATAGGAGCAGAATTAGGCCATTCGGCCCATCAAGTCTACTCCACTGTTCAATCATGGCTATCTTTCCTTCCTAACCCCATTTCCTGCTTTCTCCCCATAACCTCTGACACCTATCCATGTTCTACATTATATTAGTCACCTGGCTATTTTAAGTAGCCATGTTCTACAGCGATGCTGCCTGACCCGCTGAGTTACTCCAGCACTCTGTGAAACGTCACCTATCCATGTTCTCCACAGATGCTGCCTGACCCGCTGAGTTGCTCCAGCACTCTGTGAAACGTCACCTATCCATGTTCTCCACAGATGCTGCCTGACCCGCTGAGTTACTCCAGCACTCTGGAAAACGTCTCCTTTTGTAAACCACCCTCCCCAGTTCCTTGTGTCTGTGTCTTACCTTGACAAGATTTACGACTTTGCTATCACAGACCATAACTGATCGTACATGAATGTGGCTTTCTTTGCTTCTTGGTTTTCAGTGTAAGATGTGCTGATGTTTCCTTGTGTTTCCGAACAGGTTAATTTCATCTTTCTGTTCAACATTGTGAGGATCCTGATGACCAAGCTGAGAGCATCCACCACGTCTGAGACCATGCAGTACAGGTAACTCAGTACAGTACAGGTAACTCAATACAGTACAGGTAACTCAATACAGTACAGGTAACTCAATACAGTACAGGTAACAATACAGTACAGGTAACTCAATGCAGTACAGGTAACTCAATACAGTACAGGTAACTCAATGCAGTACAGGTAACAATACAGTACAGTGTAACTCAATACAGTATAGGTAACTCAATGCAGTACAGGTAACTCAGTGCAGTACAGGTAACTCAATACAGTACAGGTAACTCAGTGCAGTACAGGTAACTCAGTGCAGTACAGGTAACTCAATACAGTACAGGTAACTCAATACAGTACAGGTAACTCAATACAGTACAGGTAACTCAATGCAGTACAGGTAACAATACAGTACAGGTAACTCAATGCAGTACAGGTAACTCAGTGCAGTACAGGTAACAATACAGTACAGGTAACTCAATACAGTACAGGTAACTCAATACAGTACAGGTAACTCAATACAGTACAGGTAACTCAATACAGTACAGGTAACTCAGTGCAGTACAGGTAACTCAATACAGTAGAGGTAACTCAATACAGTACAGGTAACTCAGTGCAGTACAGGTAACTCAATACAGTACAGGTAACTCAATACAGTACAGGTAACTCAGTGCAGTACAGGTAACTCAGTGCAGTACAGGTAACTCAATACAGTACAGGTAACTCAATACAGTACAGGTAACTCAGTGCAGTACAGGTAACTCAATACAGTACAGGTAACTCAATACAGTACAGGTAACTCAATACAGTACAGGTAACTCAATGCAGTACAGGTAACTCAGTGCAGTACAGGTAACTCAATACAGTACAGGTAACTCAATGCAGTACAGGTAACTCAGTGCAGTACAGGTAACTCAGTGCAGTACAGGTAACTCAGTGCAGTACAGGTAACTCAATACAGTACAGGTAACTCAATGCAGTACAGGTAACTCAGTGCAGTACAGGTAACTCAATACAGTACAGGTAACTCAGTGCAGTACAGGTAACTCAATACAGTACAGGTAACTCAATACAGTACAGGTAACTCAATACAGTACAAGTAACTCAATACAGTACAGGTAACTCAGTGCAGTACAGGTAACTCAGTGCAGTACAGGTAACTCAATACAGTACAGGTAACTCAATGCAGTACAGGTAACTCAGTGCAGTACAGGTAACTCAATACAGTACAGGTAACTCAGTGCAGTACAGGTAACTCAATACAGTACAGGTAACTCAATACAGTACAGGTAACTCAATACAGTACAGGTAACTCAATACAGTACAGGTAACTCAGTGCAGTACAGGTAACTCAGTGCAGTACAGGTAACTCAGTGCAGTACAGGTAACTCAATACAGTACAGGTAACTCAGTGCAGTACAGGTAACTCAATACAGTACAGGTAACTCAATACAGTACAGGTAACTCAATACAGTACAGGTAACTCAATGCAGTACAGGTAACTCAGTGCAGTACAGGTAACTCAATACAGTACAGGTAACTCAATGCAGTACAGGTAACTCAATACAGTACAGGTAACTCAGTGCAGTACAGGTAACTCAGTGCAGTACAGGTAACTCAATACAGTACAGGTAACTCAGTGCAGTACAGGTAACTCAATACAGTACAGGTAACTCAATGCAGTACAGGTAACTCAGTGCAGTACAGGTAACTCAATACAGTACAGGTAACTCAATGCAGTACAGGTAACTCAGTGCAGTACAGGTAACTCAATACAGTACAGGTAACTCAGTGCAGTACAGGTAACTCAATACAGTACAGGTAACTCAATACAGTACAGGTAACTCAATACAGTACAGGTAACTCAATACAGTACAGGTAACTCAATGCAGTACAGGTAACTCAGTGCAGTACAGGTAACTCAATACAGTACAGGTAACTCAATGCAGTACAGGTAACAATACAGTACAGGTAACTCAATACAGTACAGGTAACTCAATACAGTACAGGTAACTCAATACAGTACAGGTAACTCAATGCAGTACAGGTAACTCAATGCAGTACAGGTAACTCAATGCAGTACAGGTAACTCAGTGCAGTACAGGTAACTCAGTACAGTACAGGTAACTCAATACAGACTGAAGTTGCTGAGCACAGAATCATTAATAATCAGAACCGCCGTCTGTCTGTCTGTCCTAGTCAGAGGGAATATCCAGGGTATCTGTGCGGATGCAAAACGTGACGTGAACATGGCGGTCACGGTGGCGCAGTGGTAGAGTTGCTGCCTCACAGCGCCAGAGACCCGCGTTCCATCCTGACTGGATTCAATGCTGTCTGGGTGGAGTTTTCTCCGGGCGCTCCGGTTTCCTCCCACATCCCAGAGGCGTGCGGGTTTGTAGGTTAATTGGCCCTCTGTGAATTGTCTCTGGTGTGTAGATAGAGGATGAGAAAGGTGGATGGTGTAGAGTAGTGTGGACTGAAGGGCTGTTTCCATGCTGTATCTTTCAATCAGTTGCTGCCTCACAGCGCCAGAGAGCCCGGTTCGATCCCAACTACGGGTGTTGTCTGTACGGAGTTTGCACGTTCTCCCCGTGACCTGCGTGGATTTTATCTGAGATTTCCTCCCACACTCCAACGACATACAGGTTTGTAGATTAATTGGTTTTGGTAAAAAATTGTAAAATTGGCCCTAGTGTGTGCAGGATAGTGTCAGCGTGCGGGGCGATGGCTGCTCGGCGCGGACTCGGTGGGCTGAAGGGCCTGTTTCCGCGTTGTATCTGTAAATGTTTTCGCTTTCACAATCCATCGTGTCCATACATGTTACTTCTTTATTCATGACATTAATAAATGTCCCACTCAATCTCTGTCCTTGGAAAATTACTGCTTATAGTTTGATTAGAATCATAAGATTCATCCGGCATGGACTCAGGCCCTTCGGCCCAACACGTCCATGCCTATCAAGATGCCTTATCTATACTAGTCCCACCTGCCCATGTTTGACCCATGTCCCCCTAAACCATTCATCATCAGTAGAGGAACTGCAGGAACTGGAGCGGCTGGGCTTGTACACTCTGGAGTTTAGAAGGATGAGAGGGGATCTTATTGAAGCATATAAGATTATTAAGAGTTTGGACACACTAGAGGAAGGAAACATGTTCCCGATATTGGAGAAGTCCAGAACTAGGGGCCACAGTTTAAGAATAAGGGGTAAGCCATTTAGAACGGAGACGGGGAAACACTTTTTCACACAGAGAGTTGTGAGTCTGTGGAATTCTCTGCCTCAGAGGGCGGTGGAGGCCGGTTCTCTGGATGCTTTCAAGAGAGAGCTAGATAGGGCTCTTAAAGATAGTGGAGTCAGGGGATATGGGGAGAAGGCAGGAACGGGGTACTGATTGGGGATGATCAGCCATGATCACATTGAAGGTGGAGCTGGCTCGAAGGGCCGAATGGCCTACTCCTGCACCTATTGTTTATTGTACTATCATAATGTTTAAGAGCTATTTGGACTGGTACATGGATAGGACAGGTTTTGAGAGATAAGCAGCAAATGCAGGCAGGTGGGACAAGTGTGGATGGGGCATGTTGGTCGGCATGGGCAAGTTGGGCTGAAGGGGCTGTATCCACACTGTGACTCTACTAGTAATGATCCTGAGAATCACATCATGGTTTTTTGATGTCCGTACATTGACCTGACATTGATCTTTTTTTAGTTGCAGTCGGTATCAGACACTTATATAATTCGCTTGCAGGAAACGTGCCCATAACGTCAGAATCCCAATTCATATCCAACCTCAGCAGATTAGCTTT
Source organism: Raja brachyura (assembly GCA_963514005.1). The sequence continues at coordinate 34,878 of CAUPSL010000710.1, read as the reverse complement.
AAAGAAAAATTCTTCATGAGTCTGAAGGTGTCAGTGTGAGCACGTGCTGGTTTGTGGCTGACTGAACGCGATGGTGATCAAGTGAGATTCGTAATTCAAAGTGACAGAGTTTACAATTATGAAATGCTGAAATGTTAAACTCTTTGGGAAAACTTATGATCTGGATATTTCAAGGGAGTGATCGTCAGACTTTACAGGCCTATCCGCCCACCGAATCCGCGCTGACCAGCGATCCCCGCACACTAACACTATCCTACACACACTAGGGACAATTCACCATTTTTTACCGAATCCAATTAACCTACAAACCTGCACGTCTTTGGAGTGTGGGAGGAAACCGGAGCACCCACGCAGGTCACGGGGAGAACGTACAAACTCCGTACAGACAGCACCCGTGGTCGGGATGGAACCCGGGTCTACAGCCCTGTGAGGCAACAACTCTACCGCTGCCCCCACCGTGCCGCCCATTCTTGGACAAGCTAGATGCTGGAAGATTGTTCCCGATGTTCGGGGAGTCCAGAACAAGGGGTCACAGTCTAAGGATAAGGGGGAATTCCTTTAGGACCGAGATGAGGAAAACATTCTTCACACAGAGAGTGGTGAGTCTCTGGAATTCTCTGCCACAGAAGGTAGTTGAGGCCAGTTCATTGGCTATATTTAAGAGGGCGTTAGATGTGGCACTTGTGGCTAAAGGGATCAGGGGGTATGGAGAGAAGGCAGGTACGGGATACTGAGTTGGATGATCAGCCATGATCACATTGAATGGCGGTGCAGGCTCGAAGGGCCGAATGGCCTACCCCTGCACCTATTTTCCAAGTCTATTTTTCTGAACCAAACATAAACTTCTTGGGTATTCACAGTCCATTCAACGTTTAAACAACACACAATAACGTACAGAGGAATCCTTGTGCCCAAGTCCATACCTCCATCAAAGTGGCAACGTAAGTATAAGAGGGGTGGAGGAGTAAATGGTGTGCTTGCCTTCATTGACCTCAGAACCCCAGAGCGTATCTGAGGGCGGGGGAGGGGATTCCTCCAGCCTGCTCACCCCCCCCCCCCCCCATCCCATCCCATCCATCCCCGCCACCAACATCTTACATGGAACACAGTCGCAAGCAGTTTGACATTGACTGGGGATCTTATTGAAACATATAAGATTATTAAGGGTTTGGACACACAAGGGGCAGGAAACATGTTCCCGATGTTGGGGGAGTCCAGAACCAGGGGCCACAGTTTAAGAATAAGGGGTAAGCCATTTAGAATGGAGACGAGGAAACACTTTTTCTCACAGAGAGTTGTGAGTCTGTGGAATTCTCTGCCTCAGAGTGCGGTGAGGGCCGGTTCTTTGGCTACTTTCAAGAGAGAGCTGGATAGGGCTCTTAAAGATAGTGGAGTCAGGGGATATGGGGAGAAGGCAGGAATGGGGTACTGATTGGGGATGATCAGCCATGATCACATTGAATGGCGGTGCTGGCTCGAAGGGCCGAATGGCCTACTCCTGCACCTATTGTCTATTGTTTATTGAACGCTTCATTGTGGCTCAACTCTGCAGAAGGATGTGGAGACCAAGTCAGTGGATATATTCAAGGCAGAGATAGATAGATTCGTGATTAGTGCAGGTGTCAGGGGCTATGGGGAGAAGGCAGGAGAATGGGGTTAGGAGGGAGAATTATTCAAGGTAGACAAAAATGCTGGAGAAACTCAGCGGGTGAGGCAGCATCTATGGAGCGAAGGAATAGGTGACGTTTTGGGTCAAGACCCTTTTTCAGACTGATGTGGTGAAGGTGGGGGGGGGACGGGAAGAAGAAAGGAAGAGGCAGAGACAGTGGGCTGTGGGAGAGCTGGGAAGGGGAGGGGAAAGAGGGAGAAAGCAAGGACTACCTGAAATTGGAGAAGTCAATGTTCATACCGCTGGGGTGTAAACTACCCAAGCGAAATATGAGGTGCTGCTCCTCCGATTTGCGGTGGGACTCACTCTGGCCATGGAGGAGGGAGAATTAGATCGGCCATGATTGAATGGCGGTGTAGACGTGATGGGCCGAATGGCCTAATTCTGCTCCTTTAGCTTATGAACATGAACTGGGTGGATGCACAGAGTCTTGTACCCAGAATTGAGAGTAGGGGGATCCTGGAGTGAGGAGGCAGAGGGGTGACGTTACAGAGGTGTATAAATCCACGAGGGGCCTGGGTCGGGCGTGTATGATTTAGTCAATAGCATGTCAACGTTATTCTACCTCACTAATCTTGGTTCTGTCTCCTCTCACCGTGTGTTCTACAGGAAGGCAGTGAAGGCAATTTTAGTTTTGTTGCCTCTGCTGGGAATAACCTACATACTGTTCTTCATCGACCCCGGCAAGGATGACATCTCCTACGTGGCATTCCTCTACTTCAATTCATTCCTCCAGTCCTTTCAGGTGGGTGACAATAGACAATAGATGCAGGAGTAGGCCGTTCGGCCCTTCGAGCCAGCACCTGGAAGGGCCGAATGTCCAGCAGATCTGGTCAGGAGGTCTGGCATCGCCAACCCTTGGTCCCAAATGCAGTTTGTCCCCTCCATTTGCAACAAGCTGGATCTAATCCTGACGGGAATATGGAGAATGCACAGAGTAGGGGAACCAAGAACCAGAGGATGTGGCAGCATCTATGGAGCGAAGGAATAGGCGATGTTTCGGGTCTCATCACCCATTCCTTCTCTCCATAGATGCGGCCTCACCCGCTGAGTTTCTCCAGCATTTTTGTCTACCTTTGATTTTTTTCAGCATCTGCAGTTCCTTCTTAAACAAGAACCAGAGGAGATGGGTTTAAGGTAAGGGAGGGGGAAGATTTAAAAGGAACCTGAGGGGCAACTTTTTTACACAGAGGGTGGCGGGTGTACAGAAAATGCTGCCGGACGAGGTATTGTATAAGCTAGGGTCTCGACCCGAAACGTCGCCTATTCCTTCGCTCCATAGATGCAGCCTCACCCGCTGAGTTTCTCCAGCATTTCAGTCTGCTGGAGGAGGTAGTTGAGGCTGGGACTATAACAAAATGTAAAGACATTTGGACAGGTGCATGGATAAGACAGGTTTAGAGGGATATGGGCTAAACACGGGCAGGTGGGACTAGTGTAGCTGGGGCATATAGGTCGGCATGGGCTAGTTGGGCCGAAAGGTCTGTTTCCACACTTTGTGACCACGACTATGTTCCTCTCAAAAATACAGGACTGAATCAGTGAAAAAAGTGAGAAATGTTAAGGGCAAAATGTTTAAGAAGGAACTGCAGATGCTGGAAAAATCAAAAGTAGACAAATAATGTCTGGAAAGATTTAATAGGAACCTGAGGGGCAACTTTTTCACTCAGAGGTTAGTGGGTGTATGGAACGAGCTGCCAGTGGAGGTAGTTGAGACAGATTTAGTTTAGTTTACAGATACAGCACGGAAACAGGTCCTTCAGCCCACTGAGCCCATGCCAGCCAACGCTCCCTGTAGACCACATCTATCCGAAATGCTAGCAACAATTTGTACAAGGCCAATTAAACTATAAACCTGCACATCTTTGGAGTGTGGGAGGAAACCGGAGCGCCTGGAGAAAACCCACGCAGGTCACGGGGAGAACGTACAAACTCCGTACAGACAGCACCCGTAGTCAGGATCATACCCGGGTCTCTGGCGCTGTGAGGCAGCAACTCTACCGCTGCACCACTAGATAACACCATAACAACACTTACAAGACACTTGGACAGATAGATGGAGAGCAGAGGTTTAGAGGGATGCGGGCCAAACGTGGGCAGGTGATTGTGATATTCTTTGTTCTACAAACCCAAGGTATGCAAAGGGACGCTACATAAAGGGCGGCGATAGAGTTGCATGGTATCTCTGCGCCGGGTCCCCCATGTCCTCCACCTCCCCCCCCCCTTCATGGTGGTCCCCCCCCCCACGCCGGGTGCCCCTTTCTTCCTGGACCGCAGGCCTTCGCCTGGTGGGTCCATTCCTGTTGCCTCCGCTCTGTCGATGCAGGCTCCAGCCTAGTGTGGATGGGGCATGTTGGTGGGCAAGGGCAATCTGGGCCGAAGGACCTGATTCCGTGTTTTGTGACTCTAATAACAATAATAACAATAATAATAATAATAATAACTTTATTTTGGACTCAAGGCCAACATTACATAAAAATTAATTGCATATAAAAACACCATAAAATCCATATATAATCTTGGTATATCATTTATAAAAGCATCATAAATTATGTATTAAAAAACACAATACAAGGTTTGAAATCCAGAATAACAAAGAATGATCAGTGTTCTCCAACGAGACAGCGATACCAGTGTCTCCACAACTGGGATTGGTCGCGTGTGGTGCTAAACCTTATGTTTGACAAGGCCACGATAATTACATTTTTAGAATCATTTATCCTCCAAATTAATTTATACATATGATTTCTTAGGATAGCTTCTAAAGTACTGACTCCTGCAGCCACAAACATGTTTCTAGCACCACACCGTCTAGGATTCCTTAGCAGTGTTCTCATGGCATCATTATAGGCCACCTTTAGTCTCTGCAAACTTTTCTTTCCGTCGTTTGACCACAGGTGTGCAGTATAGAGTGGTGTGCAATATGCTCTAAACAGCGACATCTTCACCACATCTGTACACGCACCAAACTTACGCAGGAGAATATTCGCCTGTACATACAGCATACGTCGTTGCCTATGACTCTATTCATGTAGTTTAGCCATGAGTTAGTGTTACAACATGCCCCAGATCTCAATCACTCTCTCTTGTGTCTTGCAGGGTTTCTTTGTGTCGGTGTTCTACTGCTTCCTAAACGGAGAGGTACGTTGGACTTTCTTCAAAAAACATTTGAGCGAAATGACGACAATAGCCAATAGGTGCAGGAGCAGGCCATTCAGCCCTTCGAGCCAGCACCGCCAGTCAATGTGATCATGGCTGATCATCCACAATCAGTACCCCGTTCCTGCCTTCTCCCCATATCCCCTGACTCCGCTATTTTTAAGAGCCCTATCTAGCTCTCTCTTGAAAGTATCCAGAGAACCGGCCTCCACCGCCCTCTGAGGCAGAGAATTCCACACTCACAATTCTCTGTGAGAAAAAGTGTTTCCTCATCTCCGTTCTAAATGGCTTATCCCTTATTCTTAAACTGTGGCCCCTGGTTCTGGACTCCCCCAACATCAGGATCATGTTTCCAGCCTCTAGCGTGTCCAAACCCTCAATAATCTTACATTTTTCAATAAGATCCCTCTCATCCTTCTAAACTCCAGAGTGTACAAGCCCAGCCACTCCATTCTCTCAGAATATGACAGTCCCGCCATCCCGGGAATTAACCTTGTAAACCTACGCTGCACTGCCTCAATAGCAAGAATGTCCTTCCTCCAATTAGAGGACCAAAACTGCACACAATACTCCAGGCATGGTGGTCGTTTTAAAGCCGTGTCAATTTTGCTGTTTCTGGTGACTGAGCAGAGGAGTTAACAAACAAACCGTGACAGGGTGGACCAGCGGTAGAGTTGCCACCTCACGACACCAAAGACCCAGGTTCGATCCTGACTATGGGTGCTGTCTGGAGAGCAGGAGGATGAGGGGTGATCTTATAGAGGTGTACAAAATCATGACAGGAATAGATCGGGTAGACGCACAGAGTCTCTTGCCCAGAGTAGGGGAATCGAGCACCAGAGAACATAGGTTCAAGGTGAAGGGGAAAAGATTTAATAGGAATCCGAGGGGTAACTTTTTCACACAGAGGGTGGTGGGTGTATGGAACGAGCTGCCGGAGGAGGTAGTTGAGGCTGGGACTATCCCATCATTTACAAAACAGTTAGATAGGTACATGGATAGGGGAGGTTTGGAGGGATATGGACTAAGTGCAGGCAGGTAGGACTAGTGTAGCTGGGACATGTTGGCCGGTGTGGGCAAGTTGGGCCGAAGGGCCTGTTTCCACACTGTATCACTCCATTAGTATTAAGATGAAAACATTTGGTAGTATTACAAGGGCAACTAGAAAACTGTCTGGAAAAACAAATGAGAAGAATTTCATCCTTGGCCTGTCTTACAAAATTCTTAAGGGGTTGGCCAAGCTAGATGCTGGAAGATTGTTCCTGATGTTGGGGGAGTCCAGAACAAGGGGTCACAGTCTAAGGATAAGGGGGAATTCCTTTAGTACCGAGATGAGGAAAACATTCTTTACACAGAGAGTGGTGAGTCTCTGGAATTCTCTGCCACAGAAGGTAGTTGAGGCCAGTTCATTGGCTATATTTAAGAGGGCGTTAGATGTGGCACTTGTGGCTAAAGGGATCAGGGGGTATGGAGAGAAGGCAGGTACGGGATACTGAGTTGGATGATCAGCCATGATCACATTGAATGGCGGTGCAGGCTCGAAGGGCCGAATGGCCTACTCCTGCACCTATTTTTCTATGTTTCTATGTGATGAGCACACTTCACTCCGGCCAGCACCAGCCACTGATATTCAGCAGTATTGGCCTCAAAGAAAATGATTTCCAGGTGAGGGAGTGTCTATTACTGTCGAGGCAACTTTTATTACTGTCTATGCAGCTTTTATTGCTGTCTAGACAGCTTTTTTTTACTGCCTAGGCAACGTATTGCTGCCCAGACAGCTTTTATTACTGTCCAGACAACTTTTATTGGATCCAAATGATCTCTCGGTGAGTTCACGAGAACTCCAATTTCATCGAGAGAAATAACAATTATATGTCACAATTTGTTGTGGCTTTGCAAATCACACAACTGAACACTGTAGTCAGAAGCAGTCACAAAATAATAACACAACTAATCTGAAGGGATACACTTGCTGTGATTGAGACAGCACCGAGTGGCAATCAGCCCGCATACACCCCTCATCATACGCAAGACCATAAGGCCTACAAAGCAGAATCAGGCCATCGAGCCTATTCATAGAGTCGTAGAGTCACACAGTGTGGAAACTGGCCCTTTGGTCCAACTTGCCCACACCGGCCAACATGCCCCATTTACACTACTCATTCATTCATGGCTGATATGTTTTTCCCTCTCAACCCCATTCTGCTGCCAGTCCCCCCCTCCCCCCCCCCCCCCCCCCCCGTGGTGTCGTTGCGTTGTGTGGGCCTGTAACGTTGCCGCAAGTAAGAATTGAGATCCTCCTCTGCCTTCTCCCCGTTACCCCAGACACCGTACTAATCAATAACCAGTCTATCTGAGAACGGCAGATCTGAGAACTGACGAACAATTTCCCTCCGGGGATGAATGAAGTTTTATCGTATCAGATCGTATCTCTGCCTTAATGATAGACAACCGACAATTGGTGCGGGATTAGTGCCATTCGGCCCTTCGAGCCAGCACCGCCATTCAATGTGATCATGGCTGATCATCCCCAATCAGTGCCCCGTTCCTGCCTTCTACCCATATCCCCTGACTCCGCTATTTTTAAGAGCCCTATCTAGCTCTCTCTTGAAACTGTCCAGAGAACCGGCCTCCACCGCCCTCTGAGGCAGAGAATTCCACAGACTCACAACTCTCTGTGTGAAAAAGTGTTTCCTCGTCTCCGTTCTAAATGGCTTACCCCAACATCGGGAACATGTTTCCTGCCTCTAGCGTGTCCAAACCCTTATCTTATATGTTTCAATAAGGTCCCCTCTCATCCTAAATTCCAGAGTATTTCAAAGAGCCAGTTTCAATATGATCACGGCCGATCGGCCAAGATCAGTATCCCGCTTTTCCTCATATGCCTTGAATTTTAAGGAATTATCAGTTGCTTCAAGTGACTGCAGGTTCTGATACAAGGAATTATTCCCTCTGCCGACTGCCCACAGATTTTCAGAGATTGTGGTCACAACCTATCCATCTGTTACCAGGTTATTCGCCGTTTTTAACACTCCCAATTATAGCTCCGCTTGCTTGAACAGGATGTATTAGCAGGCAGTGTGAAAACACAATGTGACTCGAAGCTATCTAATCTGCTTCAGCCGAGTAACTTTAAACAAGAGCTTTTCATCAGTCTAGTTTATTGTCACGTGTACCGAGGTACAGTGTAAAGTTTTTGTGTGAGCCCATCAGCGGAAAGACAACACATGATTACAGTCGAGCCGTCCACAGTGTACAGATACAAGGTAAAGGGAATAAGGTGCAGGAGTAGGCCATTCGGCCCTTCTAGCCAGCACCACCATTCAATGTGATCAAGACTGATCATCCACAATCAGTACCCCGTTCCTGCCGTCTCCCCATAGCCCCTCGACTCCATTTTCTTTAAGAAATACAGCGCGGAAACAGGCCCTTCAGCCCACCAGGTGCGCGCCGACCAGCGATCCCCGCACACTAACACTATCCTACATCCACTAGGGACAATTTTTACATTTATACCGAGCCAATTTACCATCAAACCTGTACGTCTTTGGAGTGTGGGAGGAAACCGAAGATCTCGGAGAAAACCCACGCAGGTCACGGGGAGAACGTACAAACCCCGTACAGACAGCACCTGTAGTCGGGATGGAACCCGGGTCTCCGGCGCTGCATTCGCTGTGAGGCAGCAACTCTACCGCTGCGCCACCGTAACCGCCCAAGTATCTGTGTGTTATTGCGTTAATTGACCAGTTATGGCGGTTATGGCGGGTGTATGGAACGAGGTGCCAGAAGAGGTAGTCGAGGCGGGTACAATAACAATTTTTAATAGACATTTAGCTCTGCACACGGATAGGACAGGTTTATAGATATGGGCCAAACGCAGGCAAATGAGATTAGTTTAGATGGGGCATCTTGGTCAGTATGGATAAGGTGGGCTGAAGGGCCTGTTTCTGTCCTGCGGTGGAGGCCGGTTCTCTGGATACTTTCAAGAGAGAGCTAGATAGGGCTCTTAAAGATAGCGGAATCAGGGGATATGGGGAGAAGGCAGGAACGGGGTACTGATTGGGGATGATCAGCCGTGATCACATTGAATGGCGGTGCTGGCTCGACGGGCCGAATGGCCTCCTCCTGCACCTATTGTCTACTGTCTGGTGTATGAGGTGTTGTTGCCCGCCTCATTGTCCTGTGCTTGATTGCAGGTTCGCACGGCGGCTCGCAAGAGGTGGCACAGGTGGCAGGACAACCACACGCTGAGGGTGCGAGTGGCCAGGGCCATGTCTATCCCCACCTCACCAACCCGCGTCAGCTTCCAGAGCATCAAGCAGACCGGGGTGTGACCCCACCACCCCCACCCCCACCCCCACCACCAGCCTTCCACTGGATGTGGTCACTCCTACTCTTTGACTCTGAAGTGATTTGCTTGTTTGTAGATGTTTGTGCGCATTGGATCTACAGGGTGGCGGGGGGCCGGAGCGACCACCGGTGTGGGTGTCGGGCGGGGGAGGGAGGGAGGGGGGGGTCTCCCTCACACAGGGCTGTGATCTCCCTGTACCTGTCCCTGTCCCCTGCTGATGTTGTGTTGCTGGTGACTATGTGTGTCCATTGACTGCCCCCCCGCCCCATGGACCAGCTCGACCAGAACCTGTCACAATCTCAGGGCAAGAGCAACCTCCGTTCCAAAGTTTCATCCCATCTTGGGCGTCACGGTGGCGCAGCGGGTAGAGCCACTGCCTCGCGGTGCCAGAGACCCGGGTTCAATCCTGACCTCTGCCTGTGTGTGTGTGTGTGTGTGTGTGTGTGTGTGTGTGTGGGTGTGTGTGTGTGTGGGTGTGTGTGTGTGTGTGTGTGTGTGTGTGTGTGTGTGTGTGTGTGGGTGTGTGGGTGTGTGGGTGTGTGGGTGTGTGGGTGTGTGGGTGTGGGGCCCACCGGGTCCGCGCCGACCAGCGATCCCCGCACACTAACAGTATCCTACACGCACTAGGGACAATTTTTACATTTACACCAAGCCAATTCACCGACAGACCTGCATGTCTTTGGAGTGTGGGAGGAAACCGAAGATCTCGGAGAAAACCCACGCAGGTCACGGGGAGAACGTGCAAACTCCGTACAGACAGCGCCCATAGTCGGGATGGAACCCGGGTCTCAGCAGCTCTACCCGCTGCGCCACCGTGCCCGAAACTGCTGCGGTTTCCTCCCACATCCCAAAGATGTGGCCTCTGTAAGCTGCCCCCTAGTGTATAGGGAGTGGATGAGGAAGTAGGATAACATAGAACTAGTGTGAACGGGTGATCGATGGTCGGTGTGGACTATGTGGGCTGAGCGGCCTGTTTCCACGCTGTATCTCTAAAACTGTCGTAGGCTTCGAGTCGTAGAGTCACACAGTGTGGAGACAGGCCCTTTGGCCAAACTTAGGCACCAATCAGATTTCAACATGGATCTGACGAAACGAGATCTGTTTAAGCCATCGCCTTGATTAGGCAGACAAAAATGCTGGAGAAACTCAGCGGGTGCAGCAGCATCTATGGAGCGAAGGAAATAGGCAACGTTTCGGGCCGGAACCCAAAAGGAAATAGGCAACGTTGCCTACTTCCTTCGCTCCATAGATGCTGCTGCACCCGCTGAGTTTCTCCAGCACTTTTGTCTACTTTAGATTTTCCAGCATCTGCAGTTCCTTCTTAAACGCCTCGAATAGCCACTAGGGAATCTCTAATGCAGAGAGGAAATGGAGTGTACATCACTGTCTGAGAGCAGCAAGAGGAATTCCCAAGCTCGTTAACATTAATCCAGTGAAGAAGGGTCTGAAGGTTCTGGGTCTGAAGAAGGGTCTCGACCCGAAACGTCACCTATCCCTTCGCTCCATAGATGCTGCCTCACTCGCTGAGTTACTCCAGCATTTCTGTCTACCTTCGATTCAGTGGAGGATGACTATCTTTGTCAAAGTTCTTGCTCAGTCGTGGAGAACATGAACAGAGAGGACACCACAGTGGCCAAACGACACGAGACAGATGCAAGTCCTCAGTGTTATGGGGCAGAGACAAGCTGGCAGTGGGAGAGTTAGACAATAGACAATAGGTGCAGGAGTAAGCCATTTGGCTATTCAATGTGATCATGGCTGATCATCCCCAACCAGTAGCCCAATCCAGCCTTCTCCCCATATCCCCTGACTCCGTTAATCAGAGGAAGCAGACAGACAGCATGAAACATGCTCATACTGTTCCATGGAGAGGTGACCAATAGACAATAGGCCATTCGGCCCTTCGAGCCAGCACCGCCATTCAATGTGATCATGGCTGATCATCCCATGACCATTTCTATGTTAGTTCCCCAGTTTTATTTTGACGGATGATGAAATATTACAGACCACCGCAGATTAATATTCATCTGACCAATGTGAAGTTGTATTGTGGAAAGGGTCTCGACTTGAAACATCGCCCATTCCTTCTTTCCAGAGATGCTGCCTGTCCCGCTGAGTTACTCCAGCATTCTGTGTCTATTCTAGTGGTATTGGGAGTGTCTGTACTGATATCCTTCCTGTTCACAGAGATGGCCATTTGTAACTGCATAACCACAACGTGTTAGTGACCAATTAGATCAACGTTGGGCCAGGCGAGGTCTGCTATGAGAAGCCCGTGGGCTTGTTGTTGACATCATCCAGAATGAGCCTGCACTGATCACCAGGAGCAGCGAGCAACTGGGACACCTGGTCAATGCAGCCAACCAAAGATGGACACAGAGTGCTGGAGTAACTCAGCGGGTCAGGCAGCATCTGTGGAGAACATGGAGAGGTGACGTTTCACAGAGTGCTGGAGTAACTCAGCGGGTCAGGCAGCATCTGTGGAGAACATGGATAGGTGACGTTTCACAGAGTGCTGGAGTAACTCAGCGGGTCAGGCAGCATCTGTGGAGAACATGGATAGGTGACGTTTCACAGAGTGCTGGAGTAACTCAGCGGGTCAGGCAGCATCTGTGGAGAACATGGATAGGTGACGTTTCACAGAGTGCTGGAGTAACTCAGCGGGTCAGGCAGCATCTGTGGAGAACATGGATAGGTGACGTTTCGGGTCAAGATCCTTTTTCAGACTTGGACTAGGACTAGGAAGACCCGAAGTGTCACCTATCCATGTTCTCCACAGATGCTGCCTGACCCGCTGAGTTACTCCAGCACTCTGTGTCTATCTTCTGTGCAAATCAGCGTCTGCAGTTCCTTCCGACACACAACGGCAGCCAACCAAATCCATACAGATGCGCAGACCCCCAAAGCTGTGAAGACCCCCTGGCGTTTCCCCAGCACAGTGACTGCTACAGGCAGCGCTGGCCCTACAGAACATCGAGCGCGGGTCTATTGTTCACTTTTGCAGTTTGGTGACGCACTCTTTGGACGAATTAGCCAAACCCACACAGCTATTTAGAGCTACATGTTCAAAGTGGCTTGTTATGTACGGCTGTAACAGTATTTATACCAAGCGCTGCCGTGATATTTAGGCAGCATTCTCTTGTATTTATATTTTTATCTATGTTCCTACATATACCAGAATGTTGCCAGGACACGAGGACCTGAGCTGTAGGGAGAGGGTGAGCAGGCTGGGTCTCTATTCCTTGGAGCGCAGGAGGATGAGGGGTGATCTTATAGAGGTGTACAAAATCATGAGAGGAATAGATCGGGTAAATGACAAAAGACAATAGACAATAGGTGCAGGAGTAGGCCATTCGGCCCTTCGAGCCGGCTGTAAGTCTGAAGAAGGGTCTGGACGCAAATGCCGCCCATTCCTTCTCTCCAGAGATGCTGCCTTTCCTGCTGAGTTACTCCAGCATTTTGTGTCTGTCTTCAGTTTAAACCAGCATCTGCAGTTCCTCCCTACACAGTTAGTTCAGTTTATTGTCACGTGAGTTTAGTTGGAGTTTGCAGTGTTCAATAGTCTGATGGTTTGTTGGGAAGAAGCTGCTCCTGAACCTCGACGTTACAGATTTCAGACTCTTGTACACAGTGGCGCAGCGGTAGAGCTGCTGCCTCTCCTGCACCAAGGATGACAGGGGATCTCATTGAAACATATAAGATTATTAAGGGTTTGGACACGCTAGAGGCAGGAAACATGTTCCCGATGTTGGGGGAGTCCAGAACCAGGGGCCACAGTTTAAAAATAAGGGGTAGGCCATTTAGAACGGAGCTGAGGAAACACGTTTTCACACAGAGAGTTGTGAGTGTGGAATTCTCTGCCTCAGAGGGCGGTGGAGGCCGGTTCTCTGGATGCTTTCAAGAGAGAGCTAGATAGGGCTCTTAAAGATAGCGGAGTCAGGGGATATGGGAAAAAGGCAAGAACGGGGTACTGATTGGGGATGATCAGCCATGATTACATTGAATGGCGGTGCTGGGTCGAAGGGCTGAATGGCCTACTCCTGCACCTATTGTCTGTTGACCAGCGACCACCCTGTACACTAGCTCTATCCTACATTACGTGCAGGTTTGTAGGTGAATCGGTCCCTCTGTAAATTGCCCCCTAGTGTGTAGGGAGTGGATGAGAAAGTGGGATAACATAGAACTAGTGTGAACGGGTGATCGCTGGTCGGCGCAGACTGAAGGGGCCCGTTTCCAGGCTGATTCTTTCAATCAATCAATCAAATAGCTCCAGTTACATCCCCCTGGAGAAAAGAGTGTCTGGTCTCCAGCAACGTGAGTGAAAGTGAAGAAATGTTTCTGATGGTGAAACTGCTTCTCTGTGGAGATGAAGAGCAGATATCCTCTCACTGCCTCTCCATGTCTCTGACGTTTAAGAAAGAACTGCAGATGCTGGAAAAATCGTAGGTAGACAACAATGCTGGAGAAACTCAGCGGGTGAGGCAGCGTCTATGGAGCGAAGGAATAGGTGACGTTTCGGGTCGAGACCCTTCTTCAGACTGATGTGACAACTCAATTATCTTTACATAGAAATATAGAAATTAGGTGCAGGAGTAGGCCATTCGGCCCTTCGAGCCTGCACCGCCATTCAATATGATCATGGCTGATCATCCAACTCAGTACCCCGTACCTGCCTTCTCTCCATACCCCCTGATCCCTTTAGCCACAAGGGCCACATCTAACTCCCTCTTAAATATAGCCAATGAACTGGCCTCAACTACCCTCTGTGGTAGAGAGTTCCAGAGACCCACCACTCGCTGTGTGAAAAAAGTCCTTCTCAAGGACGTAATGCTGATTTTCCCAAAGAAATACAATCTCATGACAATATTCTGACAATGAGTGAATGTTAACTTCCACAAGTTTACGGGGGAGAGCACAGTAACGTTGAATCATAGCCTGAATCAAGCATAGACAATAGACAATAGGTGCAGGAGGAGGCCAATCGGCCCTTCGAGCCAGCACCGCCATTCAATATAATCATGGCTGATCATCCACAATCAGTAGCCCGTTCCTGCCTTCTCCCCGTATCCCTTTGTTCTGCTAGTCAAAAGAGCTCTATCTAAAGCCCCTGTCTCACGATGCGAGTTTACCCAAGAGCTCTCCGAGTAGTTTCAAACTCGTGGTACCTCATCACGAGTATTTTTTTACTCTTGGAAATTTTTCACACAAATGTTGAAAAAGCTTCACGAGTTTCCGCGTTTCCCGAATACCTGCCGTTACGAGACATCCACGAGCTCCGACGTACCCACTACGTACATTCTACGTACTTGCCACGAGTTTGATTTTTTTAAACTCAGGAACTCGCATCGTGGGACTGGGACTTAACTCTCTTTTAAATTCATCCAGTGAATCGGCCTCCGTTGACTACAGGAGTAGTCTGAAGAAGGGCCTCGACCCGAAACGTCGCCTATTCCTTCGCTCCATAGGTGCTGCCTCACCCGCTGAGTTCCTACAGCATTTTTATCTACTTTCCATGTCCCTGATGCTCTCTACACCAGAAACCCTTGATGCAGGAGAACGGAGTCATGAACCCACTTCAAGTGACGTTGGGGCAACGGGTGATAGCTGGAGACATTCTTTCGTTGAACGCGCTTATTATAAAACTATGGTTCTTTGTTGCTGAAGTCAAGTCACTTAGTCCGGGTGTGTTTCTGCGACTTGTACAAACACTTGTTGTGTCATTTTTATTTACCCAAAATATGTCAGGTTTGGTAAGAAGGAAGGTTGGAGATTTTAATGAAACAGATGTATATTTTTTGGTTGTAATATATGTGCAAAGTTTATATGTAAAATCATATAAAAGTATAAAGTATTTGAAAATGCAGACTGCACGGATCTCAATGTTCTTTGCAGAAGATATGTTTAAGTTAAACAGAGTCATTTTATTGAAACAGACAGGCAAGAAAATGTAATTATATGTACTCATGTTTTGCAGTAGGATTTAACCACAGATATAGAGTCATAGAATGATAGACAATAGACAATAGGTGCAGGAGGAGGCCATTCGGCCCTTCGAGCCAGCACCGCCATTCAATGTGATCATGGCTGATCATTGGCCCACTGTGTGAACAAGTTACCTCTCAGGTTCCTATTAAATCTTTTCCCCTTCACCTTGAACCCATGTCCTCTGGTCCTCGATTCCCCTACTCTGAATAAGAGACTCTGTGCATCTACCCGATCTATTCCTCTCATGATTTATACACCTCTATAAGATCTCCCCTCATCCTCCTGCGCTCCATGGAATAGAGACCCAGCCTACTCAACCTCTCCCTATAGCTCACACCCTCTAGTCCTGGCAACATCCTCGTAAATCTTCTCTGAACCTTTTCCAGCTTGACGGCATCTTTCCTGTAACATGGTGCCCAGAACTGAACACAATATTCTAAATGTGGCCTCACCAATGTCTTATGCAACTGCAACATGATCTCCCAACTTCTATACTCAATACTCTGACTGATGAAGGCCAATGTGCCAAAAGCCTTTTTGACCACCTTATCTACCTGCGACTGGACCTTCAAGGAACCATGCACCTGTACTCCTAGATCCCTCTGCTCTATAACACTACCCAGAGGCCTACCATTCACTTCTCTGTATTGAATTACAGTTCATTCATCACTTTTCTATCCATAGAAGGCCGGCACGGTGGCGCAGCAGTAGAGTAGCTGCCCACAGGGCCAGAGACCCAGGTTCGATCCTGACTACACGTGCTGTCTGTACGGAGTTTGCACGTTCTCCCTGTGACCTGCGTGGGTTTTCCCTGGGATCTCTAGTTTCCTCCCACACTCCAAAGACGTGCAGGTTTGTAGGTTAATTGGCTTTGGTAAACAATGTAAATTGTCCCTAGAGAGCGTAGGATAGTGTTAGTGTGCGGGGATCACTGGTCGGTGCAGACTTGGTGGGCTGAAGGGCCTGTTTCCACCCTTTATCTCTAAACTAAATTAAATAAGTTTAAGGTAGACAAAAAATGCTGGAGGAACTCAGCGGGTGAGGCAGCATCTATGGAGAGAAGGATTAGGCTGATACCAGACTGATTCCTGGGATGTCAGGACTGTCTTATGAACAAAGACTGCATAGACCCGGTTTATACTCTCTAGAATTTAGGAGATTGAGAGGGGATCTTATAGAAACTTACAAAATTCTTAAGGGGTTGGACAGGCTAGATGCAGGAAGATTGTTCCCGATGTTGGGAAGGTCCAGGACAAGGGGTCACAGCTTAAGGATAAGGGGGAAATCCTTTAGGACTGAGATGAGAAGGACTTTTTTCACACAGAGAGTGGTGGGTCTCTGGAACTCTCTGCCACAGAGGGTAGTTGAGGCCAGTTCATTGGCTATATTTAAGAGGGAGTTAGATGTGGCCCTCGTGGCTAAGGGGATCAGAGGGTATGGAGAGAAGGCAGGTACGGGATACTGAATTGGATGATCAGCCATGATCATATTGAATGGCGGTGCAGGCTCGAAGGGCCGAATGGCCTACTCCTGCACCTAATTTCTATGTTTCTATGTTTCTAGGCAACGTTTGGGGTCTCGACCCGAAACACCGCCTATTCCATCTCTCTATAGATGCTGCCTCACCCGCTGAGTTCCTCCAGCATTTTTGTCTACCTTCGATTTTTCCAGCATCTGCAGTTCTCTCTTAAAGTGTAATGTGTGTTTTGACAATTTGCTCTGTTTTGCTACACTTGCATCGAGCTGCATGTAAAATGGTTAGCCCAGACCAATCATCAATTAGTGGAGTCCCATCAGGGTTTATTTCGCTCAGACATCAATAATACATCAGGGAGTTAAATGGCACGGACATTAAATCTGGATGCAAGAGGCACTTTGCGTGATTAACCTTCAGCCTTCCAGCGCAGAACACGCACACGTGAGCTCCATTATAATGTGTTCCAGCGTGGTGCTCGATACAAGGCACCTGGACAGGTATATGGCGAGGTCACATCTAGAGGGACATGGGCCATGTGTGGGCAGGTCAAGGGACAAGAGTCTAGGGAGTCTACTGTCATGTGTCCCAGATAGGACAATGAAATTCTTCCTTGCTGCCTGCAGCACGACAGAATATGTGAACATAATACACAACAGGAGTTTGAATTGAATTGAATTTCCTTTATTGTCATTTGAACGAGTTTGAACGAGATTTCATACCATGCATTCATGACAGAAAAAAGCCCAGAACACACAATGAGCACAGTTTAACACAAACATCCATCACAGTGAGTCTCCAGACACCTCCTCACTGTGATGGAAGGCAAAAAGTCTTATCCCTTCCTTGCTTGTTCTCCCGCTGTGTCGAGGCGATCGAGGCTCTCGATGTTGATGTTGAAGCCCCCGCCGGGCGATGGTAGATCCTGCGGCCGATTCAAAGCTCCGCGAACGGGCCGATTCAAACTCCGTGACTCGGGGCGGACGAAACTGCCGTTGCGGGAGCTCCCGAGAAACGGTCACCAACCAGGGACCTGTGAGCTCCCGATGGTACCATCCACAGGGCCCACGGCCGAAGCCTGCGAGGCTCCGAAGTCGGGTCGCAGCCACAACGGCACCACAGCCTCCGGTCAGCCAGCTCCACGATGGTGAGTCCAGAGGCTCTGTCACTGGAGCCCCAAGGTCGGTCCCAGTTGGAGGCCGCCAGCTCCACGATATTAGGCCTCAGCGCAGATGGAGACGGATGTACGACAAGGAAAAGGTCGCATCCCCTTGAAGGAAGAGATTAAAAAAAGTTTCCCCCTCCCCCCACATATACACAACTAAAAATAGACTGCTTAGGAAAATGCTCAGTGTGTCTATATACCATAGACATTTAATGTACACGATAAATAAACAGATAAAGTCTAATAGTCTTTTATTGTTCAGAGTTTGTTTGAAGTCGTGTTTAATAGCCTGATGGCTGTGGGGAAGGAGCTAGTCCTGAACCTGGATGTGGCCTCTTGAACCTGGTGGAACCTGACTCGTTTTTTTAATTCAGTTTTGCCATTCGGACAGTGAACGGACTGGATAGAGTGGATTGGGGAGGATGTTTCCACTAGTGGGAGAGTCTAGGACCAGAGGGCACAGCCTCAGAATTAAAGGACGTTCTTTTAGGAAGGAGATGAGGAGGAATTTCTTTTGGCGGTGAATCTGTGGGATTCTTCACCACAGACGGCTGTGGAGGCCACAAGTCAGTGGATATTTTTAAGGCAGAGATAGATAGATTCTTGATTAGTGCGGGTGTCAGGGGTTATGGGGAGAAGGCAGAAGAATGGGGTTATCAGGGAGAGATAGATCAGCTGTGATTGAATGGCAGAGTCGACTTGATGGGCTGAATGGCCTAATTCTGCCCCAATCACTTATGCCCTTATGAGTTTAGTTTAGTTTATTATCACGAGTACCGAGGTACAGTGAAATGCTTTTTGTCAGAAACATCGAACCATAGAAAATAGAGGCAGGAGTAGACCATTCGGCCCTTCAAGCCAGCACCGCCATTCAATGTGATCATGGCTGATCATCCCCAATCAGTACCCCGTTCCTGCCTTCTCCCCATATCCCTTGATTCCATTAGCGCTAAGAACTAAATCTAACTCTCTCTTGAAAACGTCCTGTTGCGTGCGAACCAGTCAGCAGAAAGACAATACATGATTACAATCGAGCCGTACAAAGTTTACAGATACAGGATAGGGGGAATAACGTTTAGCCATGATCACAATGAATGGTGCTGCTGGCTCGAAGGGCCGTATGGCCTCCTCCTGCACCTATTTTCTACGTTTCTATGGTTAAGGTGAGTGGGGCAAAGTTTAAAGGAGATGTGCGGGGCAGGTGTTTTACACAGAGAGTGGTGGGTGCCTGGAACGCGCTGCCAGGGGTGGGGGTGGAGGCAGATACCATCGTGGTGTTGAAGAGGCTTTTAGACAGGCACGTGGATATGCAGGGAATGGAGGAATACAGATCACGTGCAGGTGGGAGAGTTGAGTCTGAAGAAGGATCTCGATCCGGAACGTCACCCATTACTTTGCTCCAGAGATGCTGCCTGTCCCGCTGAGTTACTCCAGAATTTTGTGTCTCTCTTCAGAGATTAGTTTAATTTGGCATCATGTTTAGCACAGACATTAGGGGCCGAAGGGTCATTGAACAGCCAGAAATAGGCCCTTCGGCCCACATGCTCTCTCGCGTGCTATCCAGTCAAGGGAAGGACTATACATTCTTACAATCCACAGTGTCCTGATACAGGTTAAAGTGAATAACGTACAGGTCCTACAAAGTCCAATTAAAAATGTAAGGGTCTCCAATAAGGTGGATGGTGGATCACGACTGCTCTCTAGAAGTTTGAGAAACCACCACACTTGCCCACTCATCTCAGCCTAAGAAAGTAAATACTCATCTTCTGCTTGGCCAGCATACAATCCCACATATGAACATTCAGTAGAAGCAATGAACTGCACATGCTGTTTTTTTACCAAGGATAGATACAAGGTACTGGAGTAATTCATTAGACAATGGACAATAGGTGCAGGAGTAGGCCATTCGGCCCTTCGAGCCAGCACCGCCATTCAATGTGATCATGGCTGATCATCCCCAATCAGTACCCCGTTCCTGCCTTCTCCCCATATCCCCTGACTCCGCTATCTTTAAGAGCCCTATCTAGCTCTCTCTTGAAAGTATCCAGAGAACCGGTCTCCACCGCCCACTGAGGCAGAGAATTCCACAGACTCACAACTCTCTGTGAGAAAAAGTGTTTCCTCGTCTCCGTTCTAAATGGCTTACCCCTTATTCTTAAACTGTGGCTACATAAAAACCTGGGGGAACTCAGCGGGTGCAGCAGCATCTAAGGAGCGAAGGAGATAGGCGGCGTTTCGGGTCGAGACCCTTCTTCAGGCTGGTCAGGGATCAGGGAAACGAGAGATATAAACAGTGATGTGGAGAGATAAAGAACAATGAATGAAAGATATGCAAAAAAGTATCGATGATAAAGGAAACAGGCCATTGTAAGCTGTTTGTAGTGTGAAAATGAGAAGCTAGTGCGACTGGGGTGGGGGGGGGGAGATAGAGAAGGAATGTCAGGGCCAGAGGGCTGATGGAGAGGTGGGGAGGGGGAGGGGGCAGTCTGGGTTAACAGAATTGAGAAAATTCAATGTTTAAGCCCAGAGGATGCAGACTCCCCAAGCGGAATATGAGGTGCTGTTCCTCCAACTTGCGGTGTTGCTCACTCTGGCCGTGGAGGAGGCCCAGGACCGAGAGGTCGGATACGGAATGGGAGGGGGAGTTGAAGTGCTGAGCCACCGGGAGGTCGGGTTGGTTATTGCGGACCGAGCGGAGGTGTTCGGCGAAACGATCGCCCAGCCTCCGCTTGGTCTCACCGATGTAGATCAGCTGGCATCTGGAGCAACGGATGCAGTAGATGAGGTTGGAGGAGGTGCAGGTGAACCTCTGTCGGACTTGGAATGACTGCTTGGGTCCCTGAAAGGAGTGGATGGGGGAGGTGAAGGGACAAGTGTAGCATCTCTTGCGGTTGCAAGGGAAAGTGCCCGGGGAAGGAGTGGAGCGGGAGGGAAGGGAAGAATTGACAAGGGAGTTGCGGAGGGAGCGGTCTTTGCGGAAGGCAGACAGGGGGGGAGATGGGAAGATGTGGCGAGTGGAGGGATCACGTTGGAGGTGGCGAAACTGGCGGAGGACTATCTGTTGTATGCGCTGGCTGGTGGGGTGAAAGGTGAGGACCAGGGGGACTAGGCCCTTGTTGTGAGTGGGGGAATGGGGAGAGAGGGCAGTGTTGCGGGGTATGGAGGAGACCCTGGTGCGAGCCTCATCTATAGTGGGGGTGGGGAACCCCCGTTCTCTGAAGAACGAAGACATTTGTGATGACCTGGTGTGGAACACGTCATCCTGGGAGCAGATGCGGCGTAGACGGAGGAATTGGGAATAGGGGATGGAGTCCTTACAGGAAGCAGGGTGGGAGGAAGAGTAGTCCAGGTAGCTGTGGGAGTCAGTTGGTTTGTAGTGGATGTCAGTCAGGAGTGTATCACCTGCAATAGAGATGGTGAGGCCAAGGAATGGTAGGGAAATGTCGGAAATGGTCCAAGTATATTTGAGCGGACTTAAACTGTGGCCCCTGGTTCTGGACTCCCCCAACATCAGCATCATGTTTACTGCCTCTAGCGTGTCCAAGCCCTTAATCATATTATATGTTACAATAAGATCCCCTCTCATCCTTCTAAACTCCAGAGTGTACAAGCCCAGCCGCTCCATTCTCTCAGCATATGACAGTCCCGCTATCCCGGGAATTAATCTTGTAAACCTACGCTACACTCCCTCAATAGCAAGAATGTCCTTCCTCAAATTAGGGGACCAAAACTGCACACAATACTTCAGGTGTGGTCTCACTAGGGCTCTGTACAACTGCAGAAGGACCTCTTTGTTCCCATATTCGATTCCTCTTGTTATAAAGACCAACATGCCATTCGCTTTCTTCACTGCCTGCTGTACCTTCATGCTTACTTTCATAGACTGATGTACAAAGACCCCCAGATCCCTTTGTACTTCCCCATTTCCCAACTTGACGCCATTTAGATAATAATATGCCTTCCTGTTTTTGCTGCCAAACCTCACATTTATCCACATTAAACTGCACCTGCCATGCATCCGCCCACTCACCCAACCTGTCAGGGAAAATCAGACATTGGTGATGAATCTCATTTCTCGGCCACATGCAGTCCGTGGCCATCCTTGGAGAATGGATGCGTTCAGTGTAACACTGATCAGCAGATCATCACGCGGTGTTCCAAATTGTTGTCACGAATTCCCGATATCACAAACTCAAGAGGAAAGGACATTTGTGCAACGGCCATTAATCTGCCAACGTGCGTCAAACACCTTTAAAAGTCAAGTGCGGAGAGGGGGTGTACTAAGTAGTGATGGGATCACATTGTACATGAGTACAATCAAGTATAACAGGTAGACCAGACAGAGAAATACCAGTGTAGAATCTAGAGTTATATTTGCAACACCGTGACTCTGCAGTCTGCACGCTGGGATTTTTCCCTTTGGTCTAACTGCTGGTGCCTATTGAATGGCGGTGCTGGCTCGAAGGGCCGAATGGTCTACTCCTGCACCTATTGTCTATTGTACTAGTTTAGTTTGGTTTAGTTTTGAGATACAGCACAGAAGCAGGCCCTCCGGCCCATCGAGTCCGCATCGACCATCGATCACCCGTTCACGTTAGACCTGTTGGATGATCAGCCATGATCATATTGAATGGCGGTGCAGGCTGGAAGGGCCGAATGGCCTACTCCTGCACCTAATTTCTATGTTTCTATGTTTCTATGTTTCTATGTATCTCTAAACTAAACTAAACTAATCAGACCCACACCACCCTTGCCATGGTCTCATTCACTGCTCATTGGGAAGAAGGTACAGGAGTCTGAAAACTGGGACCTCCAGGTTGAAGAACAGCTTCAACCCAGCAACCATCAGGCTGTTGAACTCTGCATAACACTGACCCCAGCTACGATCTATGGACTGTCGTTGGTTGCACTAAGGACTTTGTGGCGGGCGGGGTGGGGGGGGTTGCAATGATATTGGGGTTATTAAATTATTCCATTTTCTATTATATATTATCTAAGTGCATTCTCTTTACCAGCCTGCTATAGATATGAAGACCACCCGTTCACACTAGTGTTATCCCACTTTCTCATCCACTCCCTACACACGAGGGGGCAATTTACAAAGGGCCGATTAACCTACAAACACGCTCGTCTTTGGGATGTGTGGGAGGAAGCCGAGGCACCCGGAGGAAACCCGCGCGGTCACGGGGAGAACGTGCAAACTCCGCACAGACAGCACCCGCGGCCAGGATGGAACCCGGGCCTCTGGAGCTGGGAGGCAGCAGCTCTACCCACTGTGCCACCGTGCCGCACACATGGATGATATTAGTAAAAGTAAAATTAGGTGGGCGGCAAAAAAATCCGTATAGCGAAACAGCGGGGCGATTTCATGCTCAGTATTTGAAGCCCAGAAAACAGCTTGAAATCTGTGGGGAAGTGAGGATTTAGAGAGAAAGAGAGAGAACAAAGAGACTAATGGGCCTGCCCCACTTAGGCGACCTTTTAGGCGACTGCAGGAGACTATGCGGTCGCCACATGTTCGCGGGTGTTTGCCGGGCAGTCGCCTTCACGGCCGTGAGGAGTTCCCGCATTCGGGGAACTAGTCGCGGCCTCATTATGGTCGCCGCAAAGATTTAGCGGCGATTAGAACAAAGCCGCCATGGAGAGTGTCGAGAATTCCATCGCCGTAGGTGGGTCGCCAGGAGGTCAAAGGTTCTCGGAGGTTTTGAATGGCGGAGAAGACTTGATGGGCTGAATGGCCTAATTCTGCTCCTATCACTTATGACCTTGCTATTTTTTTTAACCAAAGCCAATTAACCGTCAAACCTGTACGTCTTTGGAGTGTGGGAGGAAACCGGAGCGCCCGGAGAAAACCCACGCAGTCAGAGGGAGTGGGGCGGGGTGCAACTGGTCCTTGATGATGCTGCTGGCCTTGCTGAGGCAGCGTGAGGTGTAGATGGAGTCAGTGGAAGGGAGGTTGGCTTGTGTGATACCATCAACATTTTCAGGTTTTATTTCACATCCCCAACATCCACGACAAATTTCCTTTTGGTTTGGATTCTGAAGAACGACCTGGTTTCATATTTATTCTACCAAATGAGAGATAAGTTCCACAGGTCTGAATCCCAAACCGTGAATCACTTTAACAACTTGAGACCTTTATTCCTCCGATCAGTCTCCCAACCATAAATCAGTCCTTAATGAATATTAAACCATCACCCCCAATCACAGAAGCATTAATTTTGCCAATAACCTTTGTCGAGGCAGTTTATCAAATGCAATATATCTGCCGCTACAATATCATTTCTTATTTTGTCGATTTCCTTTACGTAGTCTATCAGTTACAGCCTCATAAACATCCCAATAGACAATAGGTGCAGGAGGAGGCCATTCAGCCCTTCGAGCCAGCACCGCCATTCAATGTGATCATGGCTGATCATCCACAATCAGTACCCCGTTCCTGCCTTCTCCCCATATCCCCTGACTCTGCTATCTTTAAGAGCCCTATCTAGCTCTCTCTTGGAAGCATCTGGGCTTCCACCGGCAGATAATTCCACAGACTCACAATTCTCTGTGAGAAAAAACGTTTCCTCGTCTCTGTTCTAAATGGCTTACCCCTTATTCATAAACTGTGGCCCCTGGATCTGGACTCCCCCAACATCGGGAACATGTTTCCTGCCTCTAGCGTGTCCAAACCATTAATAATCTTATATGTTTCAATAAGAAACCCCTCTCATCCTTCTAAACTCCAGAGTATACAAGCCCAGCCGCTCCATTCTCTCAGCATATGACAGTCCCTGGGAATTAACCTTGTAAACCTACGCTGCGATACTGCCTCAATAGCAAGACTCCAGTAAAAGACATCCTTTATCTCCTGCCACTTGATCACGATCAAATATTATAATTTTAAAATGTATATATTTCCAATCACAACCATTTACTTGAGATTCAGAATATGCAAATTGAATGCCATTTATGTTCCAGTTGAATTGAAACAGGCCATTAGCATCAGTGAGGGCATCCAGTTTTAATTTCTTATTTCTGAAGAAATGATTTTATTATCCATTTTCTCCATTTATCTCCCTTGAGAATAGAAATGGATAAATTCATTAAGTTTGCCTTTGTGTGTCTTGCCACGATAACTAGTTTATAAGACTGCTGACTCGAAAGATCTGATCATGTAAAAAACAGATTATATCTGAACACAGAAATCGCTGCTGAGACTCCACAGAGTCTTACAGCATGGAAACTGGCCCTTTGGTCCAAGTTGCCCACAGCATGTCCCAGGTTGTGGACTTTGGAAGGGGTAGGATGGGGACCCACAATCCCATTTACATCAACGGGTCGATGGTTGAAAGGGTCAAGAGCTTCAAATTCCTGGGCGTGCACATCTGTGAAGATCTTTCCTGGTCCGAGAACACAGATGCAATTATTAAGAAAGCTCATCAGCGCCTCTACTTCCTGAGAAGATTACGGAGAGTTGGTCTGTCAAGGAGGACTGTCTCTAACATCTACAGGTGTACAGTAGAGAGCTTGCTGACTGGTTGCATCGTGGCTTGGTTCCGCAACTTGAGTGCCCTAGAGAGGAAAAGACTACAAAAAGTAGTAAACACTGCCCAGTCCATCATCGGCTCTGACCTTCCTTCCATCGAGGGGATCTATCGCAGTCGCTGCCTCAAAAAGGCTGGCAGCATCATCAAGGACCCACCCCACCCTGGCCACACACTCATCTCCCTGCTACCTTCGGATAGAAGGTACAGGAGCCTGAAAAATGCAACAACCAGGTTCAGGAATAGCTACTTCCCCACAGCCATCAGGCTATTAAACTCGGCTCGGACAAAACTCTGAACATTAATAGCCCATTATCTGTTTATCTGCACTTTATCAGTGTATTTATTCATGTGTGTATATATTTATATAATGGTCTATGGACACACTGATCCATTCTGTAGTTAATGCCTTCGATATTCTGTTGTGCTGAAGCAAAGCAAGAATTTCATTGTCCTATCTGGGACACATGACCATAAACTCTCTAGAATCTTGAATCTTGTATCTACACTAGTCCCACCTGCCTGCGTTTGGCCCATATCCCCCCAAACCTCCGCTATCCATGTAAATTTATAGTTTTAGTTTTAGTTTGAGAGATACAGGGTGGAAACAGGCCCTTCAGCCCACCGGGGCTGCACCGACCAGCGATCCCCACACATTAACACTACCCTACACGCAGTAGGGATTTTTTTTTTTACATTTACCAAGCCAATTAACCTGCACGTCTTTGGAGTGTGGGAGGAAGCCGAAGACCTCAGAGAAAACCCACGCCGGTCACGGGGAGAACGTGCAAACTCCGTACAGACAGCAACCGTAGTCGGGATCGAACCCAGGTCTCTGGCGCTGCATTCGCTTTAAGGCAGCAACTCTACCGCTGCGCCACCGTTACCTGTCTAACTGCTTCTAACTTGTAATAGTCCCAGCCTCAACTACCTCCTCTGGCAGCTCGTTCCATACACCCACCACCGTCTGTGGGAAAAAGTTTGCCCCTCAGATTCCCATTAAATCTTTCCCATCCTCACCCTAAACCTCTGTCCTCGATTCCCCGACTCTGGGCAAAAGACTGTGGACCCGATCTATTCCCCTCATGATTTTGTACACCTCTATAAGATCTCCCCTCATCCTCCTGCGCTCCATGGAATAGAGACCCAGCCTGCTCAACCTCTCCCTGTAGCTCACACCCTCTAGTCCTGGCAACATCCTCGTAAATCTTCTCTGAACCTTTTCAAGCTTGACAATATCTTTCCTTTAACATGTTGCTCACACCAACGTCTTATACAACTGACGTTTGAAGAAGGGTTTCGGCCCGAAACGTTGCCTATCTCCTTCGCTCCATAGATGCTGCTGCAGCCGCTGAGTTTCTCCAGCACTTTTGTCTACCTTCTTATACAACTGCGCAGGAGGATGAGGGGTGATCTTATAGAGGTGTATAAAATCATGAGGGGAATAGATCGGGTAGATGCCCAGAGTAACCATATAACCATATAACAATTACAGCACGGAAACAGGCCCTCTCGGCCCTTCCAGTCCGTGCCGACCATTTATTTTCCCCTAGTCCCATCTACCTGCACTCAGACCATACCCCTCCATTCCCTTCCCGTCCATATACCTATCCACTTTACTTTTAAATGTTAAAATCGATCCTGCCTCCACCACTTCTGCTGGAAGATCATTCCACACAGCCACCACTCTCTGAGTAAAGAAGTTCCCCCTCATATTACCCCTAAACTTCTGTCCCTTAATTCTCATGTCATGCCCTCTTGTTTGAATCTTCCCTACCCTCAATGGGAAAAACTTATCCACGTCAACTCTGTCTATCCCTTTCATCATTTTAAAGACCTCAATCAAGTCCCCCCTTAACCTTCTGCGCTCTAAAGAATAAAGACCTAACTTGTTCAACCTTTCTCTGTAACTTAGTTGCTGGAACCCAGGCAACATTCTAGTAAATCTCCTCTGTACTCTCTCTATTTAGTTGACATCCTTCCTATAATTAGGCGACCAAAATTGTACACCATACTCCAGAATTGGTCTAACCAATGCTTTGTACAATTTTAACATTACTTCCCTACTCCTATATTCAATGCTCTGATTTATAAAGGCCAGCACACCAAAAGCTTTCTTTACCACCCTATCTACATGCAATTCCACCTTCAGGGAGTAGGGGAGTTGAAGAAAGGACTTGACCTAAAACGCCACCTATTCCTTTTCCCGGAGATGCTGCCTGACCCACGGAGTGACAGCAGCTTGGTGGAGTCAAGGACCAGAGAACGTTGGTTCAAGATGAAGGGGGGGGGGGGAAAGATTTAATAGAAACCTGAGGGGCAACTTTTTCACAGAGAGGATGGAGGGTGTATGGAACGAGGAGGTGGTTGAGGCAGGGACTATCGCAATGTTTGAGAAACATTTGGACAGGTACATGGATAGGACAGGTTTAGAGGGATATGGGCCAAACGCAGGCAGGTGGGACTAGTGTAGATGGGACATGTTGGTCGGCATGGGCAGGTTGGGCTGAAGGGCCTGTTTCCACACTGTGTGACTCTAAGACTCTGAATGACTATCGCTCTTCATTGAGAGGACTGGTACAGGATTACAGAGACCAGCACGGATTTCAAATGTGCCATCTGTCATTAGCTTGTGAGAGCATTAAATCACTTCAATGCAGTCACCTGTAAATCAGCTGTGCGCTATTTAATTTGCCAAGACGTTACATGACCTCTCCATCTTTTATCTTCAATGCTATGTTTAACAAAGCCAACTATCGCATGTATATTTTCCCAACAGCCTCATCTGGCTGCAATCATAGAGTGTTGAAGAGTTGCTTCTCTTCGCCTGCGGCTCTGGCAGGTTGGAACACCTCCCGCTGGACATCAGATGACATAAACACCCACTCAGGTGCCTTACCCCAAATGCATCACGCCGCACATTGTAGATTAAAATCAATCTGTCGTACGTCTCCCCACTCCCCCGCCCCCCCCGCCCCCTCGCCTCTTGACGTCCGTCTCCGTCTCCCCCCCCGCTTGCCAACTTGGCAACCAGCTGGAAACCTTGAAGCGATCGACTACAGGAGGGGCTCGCAACCTTTTTCATCCCGTTCGCCCCTGGCAACTTTAATCCTGCAGAACAATCTTATTTCACTTGTTTTATGACAATAGACAATAGGTGCAGGAGGAGGCCATTCGGCCCTTCGAGCCAGCACCGCCATTCAGTGTGATCATGGCAAAAAAAAGCCTTAAAATGTAGGATTATAATGTAAAATGATTAAAATGTATAATTAGTAAGGATTACAATTTAGAGTAAATTTTATTTTTTTCCTTTGTAAAGCTGATATTCTGGTTAATCTTATAGATTGTACAGGATGGGCAAAAATAAGCTTTGTGGCTTCAGCCGATTCCTTTTTCGGTCATTGATTATGTCAACGTCGTGTGAAATGGATACATGTTGGTTCATATTCACACAGATTGTAAAGGTTTGTTCTTTTTCATGTATGACCAAAATAAACTATTCATCCATTCATTCATTCATTCATCATCCCCAATCAGTGCCCCGTTCCTGCCTTCTCCCCCCATATCCCCTGACTCCGCTATTTTTAAGAGCCCTCTCTAGCTCTCTCTTGAAAGCATCCAGAGAACCGGCCTCCACCGCCCTCTGAGGCAGAGAATTCCACAGACTCACAACTCTCTGTGTGAAAAAGTGTTTCCTCGTCTCCGTTCTAAATGGCTTACCCCTTATTCTTAAACTGTGGCCCCTGGTTCTGGACTCCCCCAACATCGGGAAGATGTTTCCTGCCTCTAGCGTGTCCAAACCCTTAATAATCTTATATGTTTCAATAAGATCTCCTCTCATTCTTCTAAACTCCAGAGTGTACAAGTGTTTCCTCATCTCCGTTCTAAATGGCTTACCCCTTATTCTTTTTTTTTCTCTTTTCAAAAACTTTATTCGACACGAACATATGATACAACACATCAAAACATAATCAAAAAAACACTATATCAAAAAAAAATCATTGTAGTACAACGGTACATTCATTGTTTACAATAGTCTTAACCCCATGCGGTGACCAGCGTTGGCGGAAGGCCTCCAGAGTCCCCGTGGACACCGCGTGTTCCCTCTCCAGGGACACACCTCCTTATTCTTAAAACAACTAATGTTGAACAGATACCGGTATAACCAGAACCAAACAAAGTCAGTCAATGAGAAAAAATATGTACAAATCCAGAATCCACAAATGTACCCCCTGGGTGGGAACCCTTGGACTATAGTTACAATAAATTAAACTTACACTCAAACTGAGCACCTTAATGATATTGTATACCCAGGTCCTAATATCAAACACGATTAATTCCGGTTAGAGTCAGAGGTTCATCGAAGTTATACAGCGTGAAAACAAGCCCTTCAGCCCAACCGTGTCGAGTTTCATCCCGGCTGTTATCAGGCAACTGAACCATCCCACCACACCCAGAGAGCGGTCCTGAACTACTATCTACCTCATTGGTGACCCTCAGACTATCCTTGATCGGGCTTTACCTTGCACTAAACGTTATTCCCTTATCATGTATCTGTACACTGTGGACGGCTCGATTGTAATCGTGTACTGTCTTTCCGCTGACTGGTTAGCACGCAACAGAAGCTTTTCACTGTACCTTGGTACACGTGACAATAAACTACACTAAACATTATTTAGCGGGCGGCACAGTGGCGCAGCCGCCTCACAACGCCAGAGATCCGGTTTCGATCCTGACCTTGGGAGCTTCCTAGTCAAGTCAAGGTTATTTGTCACTTACACATACAAGATGTGCAGTGAAATGAAAGACTGTAACGTTTGCAGGTTCTCCCTGTGACCGCGTGGGTTTTCTCCGGGTGCTCTGGTTTCCTCCCACTCTCCAAAGCCATGCGGGTTTGTAAGGCAATTGGCTTCTGTAAACTGTCCCCAGTGTGTAGGACACAGAACTAGTGAGAACGGGTGATCGCTGGTCGGCACGGATGCAATGGGCAGAAGGGCCTGTTTCCATGCCGTATCTCTAAACTCCACTAAACAGCCAGCCCTGCTGAGTTCCTCCAGCACTTTGTGTTTTGTTGCGGTCTCCAGCATCTGCAGTTCCTGGTGTTTGCTCCTTTTTTCCACCTTCACTAATAGATCCCACAGCACAAAGAACCGCCGACAGCGGTGGACAACAGCGCTGTCACGCTTGTCCAGGCCCACCCTGCAACGGCGCCAGGACAACGGACCTTCACGGACAGGTCAAGATCCCTGCACTTACACCAACGCACGGTGCGCAGCGGTAGAGCTGCTGCCTCACAGCGTCAGAAGCCCCGGTTCGATCCTGACTACGGGTGCTGTCTGTACGGAGTTTGCACGTTCTCTTTCCGTGACCTGCGTGGGTTTACTCCGAGGTCCAAAGACGTGCGGGTTTGTAGGTTAATCGGCTTGGTATAATTATAAATCTGTAAATCGTCCCCAGTGTGTGTAGGATAGTGTTAGTGTGCGGAGATCGCTGGGAGGCGGGTCGAAGGGCCTGTTTCCGTGCTGTACCTCTAAACTAAAACTAGCTGCAACTTGGAAATGGCCCTAAACTGTTGACATTGTCTCAGTGTCCTGCTGCTGTACACTTATACTGTAACTGTGGTGCTCATCCAACATGCATCTAAGTACTTATGTACAATGATACTTGTACTGAACTGTGTGGAAAAGGAATTTCACAGCACCTTGGTACATGGGAGAAAAAAGTACCATGCTATACCATGCCATGCAACGCCATACCATGCCACAATATATCATATCATACCATGACACACTGGTCAACCTGAGGAGCACCTTCAGCAACAGGCTGGTCCCACCAAGATGCAGCACAGAACGTCACAGGAGATCCTTCTTCCCTGTGGCTATCACACTGTACAACTCCTCCCCCTTCTGTCGTGGGGTAGACTGAGACTGACTCCCCCCCCCCCCCCATCCTTTCCGCTCGTCACTTTAATTTCACGTTTCATGTATTTTGTGTTTTTATGACTGTTGGCCGATCAGTTTCCCTCCTGGGATGAATGAAGTCCTATCGCATTGCATCGTATCGTATATATAGATGCAGTTTTCAGATCACCTTTGTGGCCCTGATTCATTTGCAACTGTAAGACCACCGATACTGAAGTAGATGCCAATTGATGTGAATCGTGCAGCTTGCAGGAGCAGACGGACAAACTCTCCCAAACGGCGACAAAACGTGGTCAGTAAAGACACAGGTGATGAGGACCTGCAGCCCTCTCCTTATGTACAGCACTGCTCTAGGGGAGGTAGACACATTCACACACCTAGGCAGTGTTGTAGACATCACCGGAGGCAGAGGTACAAAGGGTGGTGTTTTACATGCTCAGGAAGATTAAGACTTTAAGGCTTTTACCTTCCATCACAGTGAGGCGGTGCCTGATAGACTCACTGTGGCGGATGTTAAACTGGGTTCATTCTGTGTTCTGTTATTTTATTCTCTGCCGTGACTGCAAGGCACGTAATTCCGTTCAAACCAAAAGTTGAATGACAATAAAGGATACTTTATACTTTATCTGGAGCTCAAACGCATCTCAATCAACACCAAAATACGCATCTTTAACTCAAATGTGAAACAGGTGATGCTGCATGGATTAGAGGCATGGAAAAATACAAAACGCACTACAAACAGGCTGCACGCATTCATTAATGTTGGACTTGGACTTGGACACGCTAGAGGCAGGAAACATGTTCCCGATGTTGGGGGAGTCCAGAACCAGCGGCCACAGTTTAAGAATAAGGGGTAAGCCATTTAGAACAGAGACGAGGAAACACTTTTTCTCACAGAGAGTGGTGAGTCAGAAGGCGGTGGAGGCCGGTTCTCTGGACACTTTCAAGAGAGAACTAGATAGGGCTCTTAAAAATAGCCGAGTCAGGGGATATGGGGAGAAGGCAGGAACGGGGTACTGATTGGGGATGATCAGCCATGATCACATTGAATGGCGGTGCTGGCTCGAAGGGCCAAATGGCCTACTCCTGCACCTATTGTCTATTGTCTATTGAGTTCCTGAAATAATTTAGATTACACCTCATGAACAGAAATATATATTTTTTGAAAGTTACACCCAGTACCTACTTCTAACTGAAGACACAGAGTGCTGGAGTAACTCAGCGGGTCAGGCAGCATCTGTGGAGAACATGGATAGGTGACGTTTCACAGAGTGCTGGAGTAACTCAGCGGGTCAGGCAGCATCTGTGGAGAACATGGATAGGTGACGTTTCACAGAGTGCTGGAGTAACTCAGCGGGTCAGGCAGCATCTGTGGGGAACATGGATAGGTGACGTTTCGGATCAGGACCATTCTTCAGGCTAACTCTTTTTCTTCCAACATGACTTGTTTTGTAAAATATATAAATGTCCCTTTCTTGCAGTTTCTGATCTGTCGGCAATTCACCGACCTGACACTCGGTCTCTCAGTCACCCACGTAGTTATCTACTGATTCACAGGAAGTTAACTCTAATAGATAGTCCATCAGACTGACCCCATTGCAATCACCTGAACCATTAACTGTCCTCATTCAATCAACAAGCCCCATCATTGTGGATTTAACCCTTTGTGTGATTCAAGTTTGATTATCCCGAGGAAGTCGTTGAAGCAAGTACAATACCTTTTTGTTTCCTCGTACAGAAAAAATAAAAAGCAGGTCGTCACGGTGGCGCAGCGGTAGAGTTGCTACCTCCCAGCGCCACAGACCCCGGTTCCATCCTGACTACGGGTGCTGTCTGTATGGAACCAGGGGCCACAGTTTAAGAATACGGAGTAAGCCATTTAGAACGGAGACGAGGAAACACTTTTTCTCACAGAGAGTTGTGAGTCTGTGGAATTCTCTGCCTCAGAGGGCGGTGGAGGCCGGTTCTCTGGATAATTTCAAGAGAGAGCTAGATAGGACTCTTAAAGATGGCGGAGTCGGGGGATATGGGGAGAAGGCAGGAACGGGGTACTGATTGGGGATGATCAGCCATGATCACATTGAATGGCGGTGCTGGTTCGAAGGGCCGAATGGCCTGCTCCTGCACCTATGGTCTATCGCATTGAATGGCGGTGCTGGCTGGATGTCTATTTATTTTGTACATTCTCCCCGCTGTATTTCTAAAACTAGGAACTAAAAACTATCATTGGCCTCCACAGACATCAGTGGCAAAGAATTCCACAGATTCACCACCCTCTGACTAAAGAAATTCCTCCTTGTCTCCTTTCTAAAGGTGTGTCCTTTTATTCTAAGGCAGTGCCCTCTGGTCCTAGACTCCCCCACTAGTGGAAACATCCTCTCCACAGAGCCAAGAGCATTGGTAGAAACAAGAAAAATGCCATGGAATTACAAGTGTAAAGGGCCTGCCTGTCCCACCAGCATGCAACTCCATGCAATGAGCGCGACCTAACGTGGTCGCTTGAGCCATCCGGCGTCACGGGGCCGGTCCCACTTCGATCGCCGGAGCCGTGCGGAATTGTGCAGAGTTCGTCCTGACATCGCGCGGGGCTCCGAAAAACTGACCATGTTCAAGAATTCCGCGCTGGCAACGGCTTGTCGGCTCGCAGTCGCCTCGACGCATTACACACCGCCCCGACATCGTGCCTCTGTGACCCTCTCTGTAGGTGCCTCCGTGACCCTCTCTGTGTGTGGCTCCGTGGCCCTCTGTGTGTGTGTGTGCCTCTGTGCCCCTCTCTGTCCTGGCGAACTTACCTTAAGACTTCGCTCCAAGTTCGCCTCACTTTGCGCCGCGTTGCGCCACTCACCCGACCTCCGCGCGGCCCTCGCTGCCGGTTTGGTCGCGCTTGCCGCATGCAGGCGCATGCTGGTGGGAACGGCTCTGTGCAGGGATCACCCGACCTCCGCGCGGCCCCCGCTTCTAGTTTGATCGCTCTCATAGCATGGAGTCGGATGCTGGTAGGACAGGCCCTTTAGCATTGATCAATGGACAGTCACACAGAGCCCATTGTCATAGGCCCTGAAGCAGAACAATGACATACTTACTTTCAGCAGCACAACAGAATATGTAAACATAGTACTCTGTGAACATCAAAGGGTGACAAAATCTGTTGGAGAAACTCAGCGGGTGAGGCAGCATCTATGCAGCGAAGGAATGGGTGACGTTTTGGGTCGAGACCCTTCTTCAGACTGATGTGGGGGTGGGTGGGGGAAGAAGAAAGGAAGCGGCGGAGACAGTGGGCTGTGGGGGAGCTGGGAAGGGGAGGGGAAGGAGGGAGAAAGCAGGGACTACCTGAAATTGGAGAAGTCAATGTTCATACCGCTGGGGTGTAAACTGCCCAAGCGAAATATGAGGTGCTGCTCCTCCAATTTACGGTGGGACTCACTCTGGCCATGGAGGAGGCCCAGGACAGAAAGGTCGGATTGGGAATGGGAGGGGGAGTTGAAGTGCTGAGGCACCGGGAGATCAGGTTGGTTATTGCAAACTGAGCGGATAAGAAATGTTCAATATATTTATATTTAAAAAACAAATATACAATAATAGTCCAAGTCAAATATAATGCCCCCAAGTCTAAATAGTTCAGAGG
>CAUPSL010000709.1:0-20010 GCA_963514005.1 Raja brachyura | reverse complement strand
AAGTGAACTGATATTTGCTACACTCTCTCTCGCCTCCCTCTACCTCCCTTCTTTCTCTCTCGCTATCTCTCGCTCTCTCTCTCCCTCTTTCTTCCCCTCACCGTGTCTCTCTTTCCTCTGTTTTGACTAAATAAACTAACATATACTAAAAACTAAATTCTCCCCACTCCCTCCCCTGCACCGTTTATAATAATTTTACAATGATAAACTATACTAATATTTGATACCTTCTCACTCTCCATTTTATAATAAATTAATAATACATTCAACTAATATTTGTAATCTCCTCTCACTCTCTCTCCCTCCCACTCCCACCCTCTCTCCCCCCGTCTCTTATTTCTCTTCCATCTCTACTACCTATCCCTCTCCCCTCCCCTCCCTCTCCCCCTCTCCCTTCTTACATCTCACCCTCCTGTCACACTCTCCCCTCTCTCTCCCCCTCTCTTGACCCAGTCAAACTCTCCCCTTGCTCTCCTCATCTGTCCCCCTCACTCACCCCCCCTTATCTCCCACTAGCTCCCCTCTATCTCCTTCTCTCTCTCCCTATCTCTCTATCTTCCACCTCTTCCTCCTGTCTCTCCTCTACCTGATCTGAATCACCATCACCAAACCAGTGTAGATATTGACCATCATGGGGACACTGGATAAGGATGGGGCTATTCTCATTTTTCGTAGATACGGGGGCGAAACGTTCATTTTCGCGCCCTCCGCACGGAATGGCGGGCAAAGGTCGGTCATCTTGAAACAGGCACCATATCCCCGCCCTCATCTACCTGCTTCACGTTTCCCTATTTTACTGTGAGATACAGCGTAAAAACCTTCGGCCAGCGAGTCCATGCCGCCCAAGGATCGAGGAAGGAACGGATGGCTTTAAGACCTCATTGGTGGGGTTGTAGGTGTACATTATCAGCTTCAAGAAGGGTCGCGAATAATGCCTGCCTTTCCCACATACCCCATGATTCAGCTTCCACTGCCTTCTGTGGCGAGGAATTCCACAAATTCACAACTCGCTGGGTAAAACGATTTTTCTCATCTCAGTTTTAAATGGTCTCCCCTTTATTCTTGGACTGTGGCCCCGGGTTATGGACTCCCCCAACACTGCAAAACTATTTCCTGCATCTAGCTTGTCCAGTCCTTTTATAATTTTGTATGTTTCTAAAAACAGCCCCCCCCAACACGCACACCCCCCCATCCTTCCAAATTCCAGTGAATACAGGCTCAGTCATTGCAATATTTCCTTATATGAAAGCTCCGCCAACCCGGGGATTAGCCTCGTAAACATACACTGCACTCCCTCAATAGTAACGCTGTCCTTCCTTAAATTATCTGTCTACAAATCTGTTGCTCTATCTAGTGCTAGGCTTTGCGCGCCCACAGAACACAGCATTACAGTAGCCACTCTTCCCCCAGTTCTTGCCTCCCTCTCCATCACATCTGAAGCATTGAAGCCCTGGAGCATTTAGCTGTCAGTAATGTTTCACTCAATACTATATTGCCGCTATTGCCACAACACCTTGTTGTTAAAAATAGTAAATACTTCTTATTGGCACACAGTTGAATAATGCTGAAAAAATTATAATTCCAGCTTCAGATCTGCGAAAGCGGGAGTTGATTAACTTTGCTGTGCCCTTCTCACGGTGGGGAATATTATTAGCAGCCAGTGAACACAAGGTGAGGAACTGTTCAATCTGCTGTATGTTTTCTGGTGAACAACTTCTGACAAGTCGCCAGGATGACGTTAATACAAAACCACAGACCAGACGGCAAGGTCGCTCGAGAGAACATTACCAACTCATCCGTCTACGTTGTCCACACAGCGGTTTACAGAGGGCTGCCACATATCGACACCTGATACTTGTGCCTATTTATCAAGTTATTCCAGAGAGCATGTTTCCCTTCCTCCGCTCAGTCCGTCTTAAATTGATCTCCCGGTGGCCCAGCACTTCAACTCCACTCACGTTCCCAATCTGACCTTTCTCTTCTGGGCTTCCTCCATTGTCAGAGTGAGGCCCAGCGTGTATTGGAGGAACAACACCTCATAGTTCGCTTGAGTAATTTACACCCGGGCGGTATGAATGATAACTTCTCTAATTTCAGATAGCCGTTGTGCTCTCTCTCTCACTACCCCCCCCCCCCCTTCCCAGTCGTCCCACTAGTCCCACTGTCTCCTCCTCCTTTCTTCTTTTGTCCTACCTCCTCCCCTGACATCAGTCTGAAAAAGGGTCTCGACCCGAAGCGTCACCTGTTCCTTCTCGCCATAGATGCCGCCTCACCCGCTGAGTTTCTTCAGCATTTTGTAACTACCTTTTTTATGTTTCCCGTCATGGTGTGTAAACCTGATACACGTAGTAACACATATAAATAAGTCAAAGATCATGGAAGGCATTGAAAATACCAATGTAGATGACTGGCAATTATATGATGATTACCGTTTAATCTCCAACTTTGAGAAACATTGAAACCTGTTGATATTTGATGTGTTCCATTTTGAGGCTAAAGTATTCTGCTAACTCAATAACCAAAGAGCTGACAGGCCGTTTAGAAGCAGTGTGTACATGTCAGGTGTGTACCTTTGTTTCATGCGGAAGAATAATACTTTCTGACGAATGATTAATCTCATACTAAAACTTCGCTCTGCATACACCTATCCAAATGTCACCCTCTCAATGCCCACATAATACGACGCATCTCGATAAGATCACTCGCTACCCTCCGGAGTTCCAAAGGATAAAATCCAGAGTCCCCCAAGTCCTCGATGAAGCCCCCAAATTTGTTTCCGGACAACATTTGTGAGATATGCTGGGAATGGGTGTGAACATCAATCGAATAACATTTGTTCAGTGTGGTCAGTGCTGGGTCTGGAAGAGCAGTGACATTATCAGCGTGCCGAGTGTTGGGTCTGGATGAGCAGTGACATTATCAGCGTGCCCAGTGCTGGGTCTGGACGAGCAGTGACATTATCAGTGTGGTCAGTGCTGCGTCTGGACGAGCAGTGACATTATCAGTGTGGTCAGTGCTGGGTCTGGACGAGCAGTGACATTATCAGTGTGGTCAGTGCTGGGTCTGGATGGGCAGTGACATTATCAGTGTGCCCAGTGCTGGGTCTGGATGAGCAGTGACATTATCAGCGTGGTCAGTGCTGGGTCTGGACGAGCAGTGACATTATCAGCGTGCCCAGTGCTGGGTCTGGACGAGCAGTGACATTATCAGTGTGGTCAATGCTGGGTCTGGAAGGGAGTCACTATTTTTGAACACTGGCTTGTTCTCCTTCCACTGTCACTTGGATATGCTTGATTACAGCGAGTACGACCTCACTACCAGCTGACGTTACCTCTGGTAGAGAGAGCGGCAGTACATTGGGTAGTTCAACTAGCTGATTAACCCCATCAACGGTGGGTTAGGACCTTCCATTTGTCTATGGCAATCATGGTGTCAAGATGCATCAGGTTGTGATGATCCTATATATTCTTGGCTCCTGTGTTTCTCAGCGTGGTCAGTGTTGTGTCTCGATGAACAGTGACCATATCAGTGTGGTAAGTGATTGGTATGGATAAGTAGTGACATTATCAGTGTGGTCAGTGATGTTTCTGGATCAGTAGTGGCATTATCAGTGTGGTCAGTGATTGGTCTGTGTAGATGGTTTATGCATGCAAACAATTATATAGCTTCCTCAGTACCATTAACCCCGCCTGAGTTAACATCAATCATGACGCTTCCCCTCCCTGGGCACAGTTCAGTAGAATAATGTAACCAGTGATTGCTGACGTGTGTTATACCCTGTGCTATCATTAAAGGATGTTTCACAATCCAAGACTGTGTGAATTGCTTATTTACATGACGTCAGAAGTGGGATCCGAACCCACGCCTCCAGGTGGAGAAGTGTCTCCGCAGTTTACGGATCTCCATCTCCGACGTGAGGGATGTCAACAAATCCACCTCGAAGCAGTTTGAGTATGAGTCGACCAGGACGAGGTAGTGGTTACCACGCCACTCGAAGATGTCGGCAGCCATCGAGGACCAGGCCAAGGCAGGAACAGGTTGTTGCAGCAGGGGCTGTCGCTGCTGGTGTGGTGCAAGCCTGTTCACGTGGAGCAGGCAGAAACGTAGTCCCGGATATACCTGGCCATTCAGGGCCAGTAGAACTGGCACTGAGCGTGGGCGAGTGTTGCATCGACCCCGGGGTGTCCACTTTGGGCAGCGCGATAGTAGAAATCAAACAGGGAGGACGGGACCACAACTCTGTGTCCCTTGACGATAACGCCATTCTGTAACACCACATCATCGCGGACCAGGAAGAAAGGCAATGTTTCAGTCGGCGCACTGGAGCGCTTCGTGGGCCACCCCGATTTAATCACCACTGCAAGCCGCTGCAAAACTGGATCGGTAGCGGTGTGTTTGGCCAAGAGCTGTAACTGCTTGGTGGGGATAATGTCAACACCCAGCACAAGCAAGTCCTCGGTTTCGTAGGGGTGGCGGGCACAGGATGTCCGCGGGGCGCGGGATAGGGTGTCCGCAATGTGCATCTCAGTGCCCTTCTTATAGACGATATCGAAGTCGAAACGCTGGAGCTGCAGCATCATACGCTGCAGCCTGACAGGGGCAGCATGACTCGGTTTGTTCAGAATAGTCACCAGTGGCTGGTGATCGGTTTCGACCGTGAATTTGCTGCCAAACAGGAAGTCTCTGAATTTGGAGCAAGAGAACACTACCGCGAGCAGCTCCTTCTGAACACGAGCGTAACGCTGCTCGGTGTCCGTAATGGTGCTGGAGGCATAGGAGACAGGATAGAGGAGAGAGGAGAGAGGCCCGGGGAGCCGTTGGAGACAGAGGGTGGAGCTACCTGCTCTGTGAGTATAAATCTAGCGCGGGGCTTGCTTTTCACAGAGGCCCGGGGAGCCGTTGGAGACAGAGGGTGGAGCTACCTGCGCTGTGAGTATAAATCTAGCGCGGGGCTTGCTTTTCACAGAGGCCCGGGGAGCCGTTGGAGACAGAGGGTGGAGCTACCTGCTCTGTGAGTATAAATCTAGCGCGGGGCTTGCTTTTCACAGAGGCCCGGGGAGCCGTTGGAGACAGAGGGTGGAGTTACCTGGGAGCCGTTGGAGAGAGAGAGTGGAGTTACCTGCGCTGTGAGTATAAATCTAGCGCGGGGCTTGCTTTTCACAGAGGCCCGGGGAGCCGTTGGAGAGAGAGAGTGGAGTTACCTGCGCTGTGAGTATAAATCTAGCGCGGGGCTTGCTTTTCACTGAGGCCCGGGGAGCCGTTGGAGACAGAGGGTGGAGCTACCTGCGCTGTTAGACCGAAATCTGCAACGTTCCATCTTCCAGCGAGGGAATCTGGTGGAAGGTTCTGATTGGTTGAAGAGGACCAGAGGAAGCAGCTGATTGGCAGCAACCCGGGGTTTACATTTCTACATTTCTGCCTACAGGTTTAAGGATTCTGGGAGCTAAGGATTCTGGGTGTTAGGGATTCAGTATTTATTAGTGTTTATTAGTAAAGTTTAAATAAAGTTTTGTGTTTAATAAAAAATAAATTAAAAAATATATATATATTTATAGGGTAATTTGGGAGTAAGATGTCAGTGGAGATTGGCCCCATGGTTTGCTCAGCCTGCAACATATGGGAGATGAGGGATATTGTCCGTGTCCCTGGTGACTACGTTTGCAGGAAGTGTGTCCAGCTGCAGCTCCTGGCAGACCGCATTGAATGATTGGAACTGCGGCTGGATTCATACTGGAGCATCCACGATGCAGAGAAAGTCGTGGACAGCACGTACAGTTGGTCACGCCACAGGTAAACGGTAAGAGGACAGAAAGGGAGCGGGTGGCCAATAGCCAGCAAAGCAGTAGGCATATAGTGCAGGAGTGCGGTCATCTCCCTACTAAACAGGTTTACCATTTTGGATACTCTTGAGGGAGATGGCTCATCAGGGGAATGAAGCAGCAGCCAAGTTCATGGCACCATGGGTGGCTCTGCAGCACATGATGGGGGAAAAAGAGGGGAAGGGCTATTGTAATAGGGGATTCAATTGTCAGTGGAATGGATAGGCGTTTCTGCGGCCGCAAAAGAGACTCCAGGATGGTATGTTGCCTCCCTGGTGCAAAGGTCAGGGACGTTACTGAACGGCTGCAGAACATTCTGGAGGGGGAGGGTGAACAGCCAGTTGTCGTGGTGCATATTGGCACCAACGATATAGGTAAAAAAAAGGGATGAGGTCCTACAAGGTGAATTTAGGGAGCTAGGAGATAAACTTAAAAGTAGGACCTCAATGGTAATAATCTCTGGATTATACCAGTACCACGGGTCAGTCAGAGTAGAAATAGGAGGATATTGCAGATGAATACGTGGCTTGAAAAATGATGCAAGGGGTGGGGATTCAAATTTTTAGGGCACTGGAACCATTTCTGGGGGAGGTAGGATCAGTACAAACAGGACGGTCTGCACCTGGGCTGGAATTGAACTCCTTGGGGGTGTTTGTTAGTGCTATCGGGGAGGATTTAAACTAATGTGGCAGGAGGGTGGGTACAAGAGCAGAGAGGCAGGTGGGTGTAAAACCAGGGTGGAAGCAATAGGGAGCAAGGTGAAAAGTAAAAGTGGCAGGCAGACAAAACCAGGGCAAAAATCAAAAAGGGCCACTTCTCAACAAAATTGTATAAGCGGTAAGAGCGTTGTAAAAACAAGCCTGAAGGCTTTGTGTCTCAATGCAAGGAGTATTCGTAATAAGGTGGATGAGTTGAACGTGCAGATAGCTATTAATGAGTATGATATAGTTGGGATCACGGAGACAAGGCTCCAGGGTGACCAAGGCTGGGAGCTGAACATCCAGGGATATTCAATATTCAGGAGGGATAGAGAGAAAGGAAAAGGAGGTGGGGTAGCGTTGCTGGTTAGAGAGGAGATTAACGCAATGGAAAGGAAGGACATTAGCTTGGAGCATGTGGAATCGGTATGGGTAGAGCTGCGAATCACTAAGGGGCAGAAAACGCTAGTGGGAGTTGTGTACAGGCCACCTAACAGTAGTAGCGAAGTTGGGGATGGTATAAAACAGGAAATTAGAAATGCGTGCGACAAAGGCAAAACAGTTATAATGGGTGACTTCAATCTACATATAGATTGGGTGAATCAAATTGGCAGGGGCGCTGAGGAAGAGGATGTTTTGGAAAGTATGCGGGATAGTAATCTAAATCAACATGTAGAGGAACCAACGAGAGAGCAGGCTATATTAGACTGGGTATTGAGTAATGAGGGAGGGTTAGTTAGCAGTCTTATTGAGCGTGCCCCCTTGGGCAAGATTGACCATAATATGGTCGAGTTCTTCATTAGGATGGAGAGTGACATTGTTAATTCAGAAACAATGGTTCTGAACTTAAGGAAAGGTAACTTTGAGGCTATGAGACGTGAATTGGCCAAGATTGACTGGCAATCAATTCTAAAAGGGTTGACGGTGGCTACGTAATGGAAAACATTTAAAGACTGCATGGATGAACTACAAAAATTGTTCATCCCAATTTGGCAAAAGAATAGATCAGGGAAGGTAGTGCACCCGTGGATAACAAGGGAAATCAGGGATAGTATCAAAGCAAAGGATGATGCGTACAAAGTAGCCAGAAAAAGCAGCATACCAGAGGACTGGGAGAAATTCAGAGACCAGCAGAGAAGGACAAAGGGCTTGATTAGGAAAGGAAAAATAGATTATGAAAGAAAACTGGCAGGGAACATAAAAACTGACTGCAAAAGTTTTTATAGATATGTGAAGAGAAAGAGATTAGTTAAAACAAATGTAGGTCCCTTGCAGTCAGAAACAGGTGAGTTGATCATGGGGAACAAGGATATGGCGGACCAATTGAATAACTACTTTGGTTCAGTCTTCCCTAAGGAAGACATAAATAATCTGCCGGAAATAGCAGGGGACCGCGGGTCAAAGGAGTACTTGAGCGAAATCCCGGTTAGTCGGGAAGTGGTGTTGGGTAAATTGAATGGATTAAAGGCCGATAAATCCCCAGGGCCAGATAGGCTGCATCCCAGAATACTTAAGGAAGTAGCTCCGGAAATAGTTGATGCATTAGTGGTAATCTTTCAAAACACTTTAGATTCTGGAGTAGTTCCTGAGGATTCGCGGGTAGCAAACGTAACCCCACTTTTTAAGAAGTGGGGGAGAGAGAAAACGGGGAATTACAGACCAGTTAGTCTAACATCGGTAGTGGGGAAACTGCTAGAGTCAGTTATTAAAGATGGGATAGCAGCACATTTGGAGAGTGGTGAAATCATTGGACAAAGTCAGCATGGATTTACAAAAGGTAAATCATGTCTGACGAATCTTGTGGAATTTTTCGAGGATGTAACTAGTAGCGTGGATGGGGGAGAACCAGTGGATGTGGTGTATCTGGACTTCCAGAAGGCTTTCGACAAGGTCCCACATAAGAGATTAGTATATAAACGTAAATCATACGGCATTGGGGGTTCAGTATTGATGTGGATAGAGAACTGGCTGGCAAACAGGAAGCAAAGAGTAGGAGTAAACAGGTCCTTTTAACAATGGCAGGCAGTGACTTGTGGGGTACCGCAAGGCTCAGTGCTGGGACCCCAGATATTTACAATATACATAAATGATCTGGATGAGGGAATTGAAGGCAATATCTCCAAGTTTGCGGATGACACTAAGCTGGGGGGAAGTGTTAGCTGTGAGGAGGATGCTAGGAGACTGCAAAGTGACTTGGATAGGCTGGGTGAGTGGGCAAATGTTTGGCAGATGCAGTATAATGTGGATAAATGTGAGGTTATCCACTTTGGTGGCTAAAATAGGAAAACAGACTATTATCTAAATGGAGGCCGATTAGGAAAAGGGGAGATGCAGCGCGACCTGGGTGTCATGTTACACCAGTCATTGAAAGTAGGCATGCAGGTACAGCAGGCAGTATGTATGTTAGCAAATGGTATGCTAGCTTTCTTAGCAAAAGGATTTGAGTATAGGAGCAGGGAGGTTCTACTTCAGTTGTATAGGGTCTTGGTGAGGCCACACCTGGAGCATTGCGTACAGTTCTTGTCTCCAAATCTGAGGAAGGACATTATTGCCATAGAGGGAGTGCAGCGAAGGTTCACCAGACTGATTCCTGGGATGTCAGGACTGTCTTATGAACAAAGACTGCATAGACTCGGTTTATACTTTCTAGAATTTAGGAGATTGAGAGGGGATCTTATAGAAACTTACAAGATTCTTTAGGGGTTGGACAGGCTAGATGCAGGAAAATTGTTCCCGATGTTGGGGAAGTCCGGGACAAGGGATCATAGCTTAAGGATAAGGGGGAAATCCTTTAGGACCGAGATGAGAAGGAATTTTTACACACAGAGTGGTGGGTCTCTGGAACTCTCTGCCACAGAGGGTAGTTGAGGCCAGTTCATTGGCTATATTTAAGAGGGAGTTCGATGTGGTCCTTGTGGCTAAGGGGATCAGAGGGTATGGAGAGAAGGCAGGTACGGTATACTGAGTTGGATGGTCAGCCATGATCATATTGAATGGCGGTGCAGGCTCGAAGGGCCGAATGGCCTACTCCTGCACCTAATTTCTATGTTTCTATGTTTCTAGGATGTAACGATCCATCGACAGACTGAAGGCAAGCCGCACCCAGACCGAACTTGGAAGCGTCACTGGTAACGGTGACGGGACAGCTCACGTCGAAGAACCTCAATGTCGGAGTGTTAATCAGTCTGCACTTGAGACAGTCGAAAGGCCTGCTGGTGATGTGGGAGCCAGACCCAGGCGATATCCTTTTTCGTCAGCTGCCGCAGGGGTGCACTCGGTTCGCAGAGGTTTGGTATAAACTTCCCAAGGTAATTCACCATGCCCAGGCAGCATTGTAGACCTGGCACGTCGGTGGGGGCTGCCATCTCGGAGATGGCAACTGCCTTCAAAGGGTCGGGTTTTAGTCCTTTAGAGGTGAAAACGTGTCCAACATACGTGACTTCTGAGACTCGAAACCGGCACTACTTGGAGCTCAGC
The DNA here is from genome assembly GCA_963514005.1 of Raja brachyura. The sequence goes on along the minus strand of CAUPSL010000709.1, from coordinate 10,016 downwards.
TTCAGGTTGGCCTTTCGCGCCTGATCCAGGACGTGGCGGAGGTTCAGGTCGTGCTCCGCAATGTCCTTCCCATAGACCAGGATATCATCCACAATGATGGCACATGGCAGGCCTGAGAATATCTGCTCCAGCATTCGCTGGAACACCTCGCTAGCGGAATTGATGCCGAATGGCATTCGCAGAAACTTGAATCTGCCAAACGGTGTTGAAAAGGTCGTCAGGTCAGAAGACACCTTGTCCAATGGGATCTGCCAAAATGAGTTATTGGTGGCTGGCTACCATAGTTGGGGTGGCTCATGCGCCTCGCCCGTACCTGGTTGACTTTGAAGGAACTATCTACCGTCGTAGCCGTCAACACCTGCTCGTGGTGAACCAACCGAAGCCGCAGCCTCCGGGCCCCTACGCCCCGCCTCGCTCATACCAACAGCCGGCTGCCGTCCCTGCCGGTGTTCCCTGCATGGCTCGGTCCCCACCTCGTGCGCCCTGTTCCCCTCTGCGCGGGTCACCCGGTGCCGCTCGTCTTCGTGGTTGTGACTCTCCTGCTTCTCCCACCCGCAGTCCCTCTCCGGTTCCCCAACTGCTTCGCGGCCTCCTGTTCCTTCTGATCTTTCGGGGGGGGGGGGGGGGGGGGTGGGGGAGGGGAAGAGACGCGTACGCGCTCGGGTTGGATTAGTAAGCCACCTGTCCGTTATGGCGATTGTGTTTAATTCTGTGTCATGACTTGCAATCTGTTTTGATTTTCTAAGGGGAAGGATGTAGATGGTTTATGCATGCAACCAATAACATAGCTACCTCAGTGCCATTAACCCCGCCGTAGTTAATATCAATCATAACGCTTCCCCTCCCTGGGCACAGTTCAGTAGAAGAATGTAACCAGTGATTGCTGACGTGTGTTGTACCCTGTGCTATCATTAAAGGATGTTTCACACTCCAAGACTATGTGAATTGCTTATTTACAGTCTGGATGAGCAGTGAAATTACCAGAATGTTCAGTGATAAGCCTGGAAATATGTACGCTGATGTCATTTAATCTTGACCCCTATATTTTGAATTTTATACCGAACTAGATAAGAATGCTTTCTTTTCAATTATTGCAGATTTTCGACTGTTCCGGGTTATCGCGGCTCGGTATCTGTAATGAATCTCACCTGTAATAAGTACTAACCCGAGGACCTTGCTTTAAAATAAGAGGGGAACATTTAAAAAGGGACCTGAGGTGCAACGTTGTCACACAAAGGGTAGTGGATATTTGGAATACGATGCCAAAGGAGGCTGTTGAGGCAGGTACTATCACCAAGTTTAAAAGTCATATGGACAGGTATGTGGATAGGAACATTTTATGCATACAGACGTCTTAAGGGATTGGAGAGACTAGATACAAGAACAATGCTCCTGACGTTGGGGAAAGTCGAGACCCGTGGTCACAGTTTATGAATAATGGGTCGGCCATTTAGGACTAGGGTGCGGAAACATTTTTCATCGAGAAAGTTGTGAATCTGAGGAATAGAGAAGGCAGTGGAGGCAAATTCACTGGACGTTTTCAAGAGAGAGTTGTATATAGCTATTGGGGTTAACGGAATCAAGGGAGATGGGGCGAAAGTAGGAACGGGGTACTGATTCTGGATGATCAGCCATGTTCATATTGAATGGCGGTGCATGTTTGAAGGGCCGAATGGCCAACTCCTGCACCTACGTTTCATGTAGTTTGTGCTTTTGTGACTGTTTCAATTTCGCTACTAGGACCAATAAAGTTCTATCATGTCGTGTGACACATTATCTAAACTAAACTAAACTAAACCAAATGTCATCTCGACTCTCTCCAACGTCAGCATATTCCTTGAGATATGGGACTCAAAACTACTCACAATACTCCAAATGCGGGTTCTCCGTCCACAACCCCAACCCTCCGGATATATAAAGTTATTCTAACATTAAACGAGTATAATATAAGGGGAAAGAAGACAAGATTACAATTGAAAATTTGTGGCCATCACTCCCACCCAGTGGTGTCCCGCCGCAAGTACAGGACGAGTGTTGTCCACAAATTTTCTATTTTAATCTTGTCTTTTTTCCCCTTTTATTATGGTTCTCCAGCATATTTTTCTACCTTCGATTTTCCAGCATCTGCAGTTCCTTCTTAAGTACAGGACCTGTTCTTTTGTGGTCAACTCTTCCACCCAGTGGTGTCCCGCTGCAATGGCAGGACCTGTTATTTTGGGGTCACTTTGGCATTCGTTCTCCATCTGCATTTAAATCTAAGGCTATCTTATTTAGCAGATTAGGAGGCGGGCTTTGCTGTGCTGACAATCCTTCATGAATTGTGGACCCAGAGGTGACTTCATAAGTTCATTAATTTCAAGGACCGATTCTTGATTAGTTCTGGTGTCAGGGGTTGTGGGCAGAAGATAGGAGAATGTGGTTGAGAAGGAAAGTAGAGCCGCCATGGTTGAATGGTGAAGTATACTCGATGGTTCGAATGGCCTCAGTTAGATCCTATCTCTTATGTACATGAACAGGGGTCATAGTTTAAGAATAAGGGGTCGGCCATTTCGGGTTGAGATGAGGAAACATGTTTCCACCCAGAGAGTTGTGAATCTGAGGAATTATCTACCAGAGAAGGGAGTGGAGGCCAATTCACTGCATTTTTTTCAAGGGGCAGTTAGGTATATCTCATAGGACTATTTGTCATTACGGCTAAACACCACTAGGCGAGAGTATTGTCCACAAAATAACATGACCTGTAAATGGGGCTGGGCACCACTGGGTGGGAGTGTTGTGCACAAAATAAAATGACCTGTAATTGCGGCGAGACACCACCGGGTGGGAGTGTTAACCACGGAATTACAGGACTTGTGATTGGGCTCCAAGATGAGAGCCTAGAGTTTACGGCAAGACCCTGAACAGCATCGATGTACAGAGGGATCTTGGAGTCCAAATGCATAACTAAATACAACTCCTAAATACAGATAAAAAAATATTAGCAAAGACACTAGTGAGAAGATTGAGTAAATATATTAGCAAACTAATAAACCCGGATCAAACTGGGTTTATAGCAAAGAGATACTCATTTAACAATTTGAGACGGCTGTATAATGTACTCACATAATACTGAAGAAGACCTAGCAATTATCTCATTGGATAATGAGCAAGTTGAATGGCAATATTTATTCAAAGTATTGCAAACATTTAACATGGGAGATAACTTAAACTCATGGGTAAAATTATTATATGATAAGCCAACGACTAGAATACTGACTAATAATATATTATCCTACACTCTTTTTTTTGTTTCCTTCCACTGTTCTTTTGTTATTAAATTAAAAGTATGAAGTTGTACAATAATGGAAATAAGTATGTATGTATTAGGTACTCAAGTACCACATTATTGTACTTACTTCTAACAAAAATAAACAAAAAAATAAATAATAATAAATAAATAATAATATATTATCCCCGAAATTCCAATTGGCAAGGGGCAATAGGCAGGGGCGCGCACTATCACCTCTGCTATTTGCACTAGTGATAGAGCCTTTAGCAGAAAGTATAAGAAGTCATCCGAATATTCATGGATATAATACCAAACACTCAAAGAATACAATTTCATTATATGCAGACGACAGATTATTATATATTACAAATTCACAAATTAGCATACCAAATATACTAAATTTAATAGAGGAATTTGTTTATTTTTCTGGATATAGAATAAATAGGAACAAAAGCGAAATTATGACGATCAAGAGCCGCTACATCTGTTGAAATTCCCCTTTAGAATTGCAACAGAAAAATTTAAGTATTTGGGCATCCAAATTACTAGGAAATATAAATCATTACTCAACGCAAACTATATGCCTTTAATAACTAAATTAAATGGGTTGATTACATTCTGGAAAACACTGCCGATGTCCTTAATAGGTAGAATAAATGCGTTAAAAATGATCTTCTTACCACAAATACTGTACATATTTCAATCAATACCTATATACTTACCTAAAAAATTCTTAAAAAAATTAGACTCTGATATTATAAACTTCATATGGGATTATAAATCACAATGAACAAACACTTGTGTAAATCTAAAGAATCAGGGGTACTAATATTCCCTAACTTATTGCATTACTATTGGGCAGTGAATATTAAAAATATAATCTACTGGTTGGACAGTTCTGCCCAACAGGTAGATTGGATAAGAATGGAGAAAGAGGATTGTTCCCCTTACTATATAGGAGCGATCCTTCTTTCCCCGATGAAACTGAACAATATAATATATAAGAAGAATCCAATTATTCACAGTATAATACGAATTTGGAATCAAATAAAATTATCTTTAAAATTAAGAAAATTATCGCTTCTTTCTCCAATAACTAATAATCCCTCATTCAAACCATCTATTATTGATAAAACGTTTATCCATTGGGAAAGATTAGGAATTAAAGCAATGGGAGATATGTACGATATGGGAAAACTTTTATCATTCCAACAATTACAACTAAAATATAATTTGAAAAATAATCAATATTTCAAATATCTTCAAATTCAAGATTATTTGAAGAAATATATACAAGGATGTCAAACCTTAACCCCAGATTTATTGGAAGAAGGAATGAACAGAAAGGCAGAATCAAGCAATTTAATATATTGCTTATATAATATAATTTTAAATATAGGAACGCCAACGACAGAGACAATTAGAAGGGACTGGGAACAAGAGTTATTGACTAAAATTCCTAACGATAGATGGGAAAAAAATCTATTATATGTAAATAAATGTTCAATTAATGTAAGACATAACCTAATTCAATTTAACATTTTACATAGATTGTATTATTCTAAAACTAGACTGAATAAAATATTCCCAAATATTTCCCCCATCTGTGACAAATGTCTTACTCAAAATGCCACTGTAGCACATTGCTTTGTCTCGTGTATAAAACTGTATAAATTTTGGAATGAAATTTTTGAAATGTTTACAAAACTATTTAACACAAAATTGAACCCCAATCCAGAACTGATTATCTTTGGATCAATGGAAGAGGGAAGTAAACTAACTATATTCCAAGAAACTTTTCTTAATTACGGTCTAATAACAGCAAAAAAACTTATACTCAAATTTTGGAAAAACGCAAACATTCAAAATGTGGATTTCAAATGTGTCTGAAACGCTTCATCTTGAAGAAATGAGATTTCTCCTAATAGGCAAAGTAGACCAATTCTCAAAGACTTGGTCTCCTTTTTATCAACTTTTTTGCAAGCATATGGTGCAACATAACATAACCTCAGAAATTAAATGGTTTAGAACCGGGTGACGGATGGGCAAAAATACGAAATAGGTAGATCTCTCCTAATCTCTCTTTTCTTTACTTTCTCCTTCTATTTCAATATTTTCAGCTTCTCTTCTATGCCCTTTATTTATTTTGCTATCTGTTTCTAATCGCTTTTCTATCTATTCCGACACTCTTTATTTCTTTTTTCTTCCACTGTCCTTTTATATAAAATATAAATAAAAATACATTTTTAAAAAATAATTAATTAATTAAAAGAAAAAAACCCATATCCAAGTGACAGTGGAAGGAGAACAAGCCAGTGTTCAAAAATAGTCACTCCCAGCATTGACCACACTTTTAATGCCACTGCTCGTCCAGACCCAACACTCGGCACACTGATAATGTCACTGCTCGTCCAGACCCAGCACTGACCACACTGATGATGTCACTGCCCATCCAGACCCAGCACTGACCACACTGATAATGTCACTGCTCGTCCAGACCCAGCACTGACCACACTGATAATGTCACTGCTCATCCAGACCCAGCACTGACCACGCTGAACAAATGTTATTCAATTGATGTTCACACCCATTCCCAGCATATCGCACAAATGTTGTCCGGAAACAAATTTGGGGGCTACATCTAAAATTTGGAGGACTCTGGACTTTATCCTTTGGAACTCTGGAGGGTAACGAATGATCTTATCGAGATGCCTCGAATTGAGAGGGTGACATTTGGACAGGTGTATGTAGAGCGAAGCTTTAGTATGAGATTAATCATTCGACTGAAAGTATTATTCTTCCGCATGAAACACAGGTACACAACTGACATGTTACACACAATGAAGAGAAACACACGAAAGAAGGTAGATACAAAATGCTGAAGAAACTCAGCGGGTGAGGCGGCGTTTATGGCGAGAAGCAATAGGCGACGTTCCGGGTCGTGACCCTTTTTTAGACTGATGTCAGAGGAGGGGGTAGAATAAAGGAAGAAAAAGGCGGAGACAGTGCGGCTAGTGGGACGACTGAGAAGGGGGAGGGGATAGAGATAGAGAGAGAGAGACAGAGAGAGCACAACGGCTATCTGAAATTAGAGAAGTCATTGTTCATACCACTGGGGCGTAAACTACTCAAGCGAGCTATGAGGTGCTGTTCCTGTTCTGGAACAATCGCTGACATGTCCCGCCCCGGCGACGTCATGTCCGTTATTTGACTTTTCAGCAGAGCGGCATTCGGTTAGTTGGCTTGTAGGCGACTCAGCCTTTCGGTTAGGTGGCGTTTCGGCAGAGCATCCATTCGGTTAGTTGGCTTTTGCATGTCCCGCCCTTTCAGTTCGTTGACGTTTCGGCTTCGTATGCTTTCGGCTATTTGGCGTTTCAGATCCGTATCCATTCGGCAATTGGACTTCGACTTCTTTGTTTCGGCTTATCGGCCTTCGACATCCCGGTACCGACATTACCAACACTGGGACATTTGGACAGGTATACGCAGAGCGAAGGTTTAGTGGGTGATTAATCATCAGTCGGAAAGTGTTATTCTTCCACATGAAACACAGCAACCTGTGTGCCAGGAACACAACTGAAATGTACCCACTGCTTCTAAACGGCCCGTCAACTCTTTGGTTATTGAGTTAGCAGAATACTTTAGCCTCGAAATTGAAGGAATGAAACATCAACAGGTTTCAACATTTCTCAAAGGTGTAGATTAAGCGGTAATCATGATATAATTGCCAGTCATCTACATTGGTATTTTAAATGCCTTCCATGATCTTTGACTTATTTATATGTGTTACTGCGTGTATCAGGTTTACACACCATGACGGGAAACGTAAAAAGAGGTAGATACAAAATGCTGAAGAAACTAAGCGGGTGAGGCGGCATCTATGGCGAGAAGGAATAGGTGACGCTTCGGGTCGAGACCCTTTTTCAGACTGATGTCAGGGGAGGGGTTAGGACAAAAGAAGAAAGGAGGCGGAGACAGTGGGACTAGTGGGACGACTGGGAAGGGGGGGAGAGAGAGAGAGAGAGAGAGAGAGAGAGAGAGAGAGAGAGAGAGAGAGAGAGAGAGAGAGAGAGAGAGAGAGAGAGAGAGAGAGAGAGAGAGAGAGAGAGAGAGAGAGAGAGCACAACGGCTCAGGTGTAAACTACTCAAGCGAACAATGAGGTGTTGTTCCTCCAACACACGCTGGGCCTCACTCTGACAATGGAGGAAGCCCAGAACAGAAAGGTCACATTGGGAATGTGAGGGGAGTTGAAGTGCTGGGCCACCGGGAGATCAGTTTAAGACGGACTGAGCGGAGGAAGGGAAACATGCTCTCTGGAATTACTTGATAAATAGGCACAAGTATCAGGTCTCGGGATGTGGCAGCCCTCTGTGAACCGCTGCGTGGACAACGTAGACGGATGAGTTGGTGATGTTCTCTCGAGCCGACCTTGCCGTCTGGTCTGTGGTTTTGTATTAACGTCATCCTGACGACTTGTCAGAAGCTGTTCACCATGCAAGTATACAGCAGATTGAACAGTTCCTCACCTTGTGTTCACTGTCTGCTAATAATATTCCCCACCGTGAGAAGGGCACAGCAAAGTTAATCAACTCCCGCTTTCGCAGATCTGAAGCTGGAATTATCATTTTTCAGCATTATTCAACTGTGCGCCAGTGATAAGTATTTACTATTTTTAACAACAAGGTGTTGTGGCAATAGCGGCAATATAGCATTGAGCTGAACATTACTGACAGCTAAATGCTCCAGGGCTCCAATGTTTCAGATGTGATGGAGAGGGAGGCAAGAACTGGGGGAAGAGCGGCTACCGTAATGCTGTGTTCTGTGGGCGCGCCAAGCCTAGCACTAGATAGAGCAATAGATGTGTAGACAGAAACTGTAAGGAAGGACAGCGTTGCTATTGAGAGAGTGCAGCGTACGTTCACGAGGCTAATCCCCGGGTTGGCGGAGCTTTCAAATAAGGAAAGATTGCAATGACTGAGCCTGTATTCACTGGAATTTGGAAGGATGGGGGGGCGTGGGGGGGCCATGGGGGGGCTGTTTATAGAAACATACAAAGTTATAAAAAGGACCGGACAAGCTAGATGCAGGAAATAGTTTCCCAATGTTGGGGGAGTCCAGAACCCGGGGCCACAGTCCAAGAATAAACGGGAGACCATTTAAAACTGAGTGAGAAACATCGGTTTACCCAGAGAGTTGTGAATTTGTGGAATTCCTCGCCGCAGAAGGCAGTGGAAGCTGAATCATGGGGTATGTGGGAAAGGCAGGCATTATTCGCGACCCTTCTTGAAGCTGATAATGTACACCTACAACCCCACCAATGAGGTCTTAAAGCCCTCCGTTCCTTCCTCGATCCTTGGGCGGCATGGACTCGCTGGCCGAAGGTTTTTGCGCTGTATCTCACAGTAAAATAGGGAAACGTGAAGCAGGTAGATGAGGGCGGGGATATGGTGCCTGTTTCAAGATGACCGACCTTTGCCCACCATTCCATGAGGAGGGCGCGAAAATGACCGTTTCGCCCCCGTATCTACGAAAAATGACAATAGCCCCATCCTTATCCAGTGTCCCCATGATGGTCAATATCTACACTGGTTTGGTGATGGTAATTCAGATCAGGTAGAGGAGAGAGAGGAAGAAGAGGTGGAAGATAGAGAGAGAGGGGGAGAGAGAAGGAGATAGAGGGGAGGGAGTGGGAGATAAGGGGGGGGGGGGGTGAGTGAGGGGGACAAAGAGGGGGACAGAAGAGGAGAGCAAGGGAAGAGTTTGATTGGGTCAAGAGAGGGGAGAGAGAGAGGGGAGAGTGAGAAAGGAGGGTGAGATGTGAGAAGGGAGAGGGACGGAGAGGGGGGGGGGCTAAGTGGTAGAGACGGAAGAGAAAGAGGAGAGAGGGGGAGAGAGGGGGGAGTGGGATGGAGAGAGAGTGAGAGGAGATAACAAATATTAGTTGAATGTATTATGTATTTATTATAAAGTGGAGGTCGAGAAGGTATCAATATTAGTATAGTTTATCATTGTAAAAGTATTATAAACGGTGCAGGGGAGAGAGTAGTAAGAATTTAGTTTTTAGTATATGTTAGTTTATTTAGTCAAAACAGAGGAGAGAGAGACACGGTGAGGGGTCGAGAGAGGGAGAGAGAGAACGAGAGAGAGCGAGAGAGAGAGAAGAGAGGGAGAGGGAGTCGAGAGAGAGTGTATCAAATATCAGTTCACTTTCAGCGCTGTATCTCTAAACGAAACTAGCGTGTGAATGGGCGATCGGTTGTTGGCACAAACTCGCTGGGCCGAAGGGCCTGTTTCCACGCTGTATCTCTGAAGTAAAGAGGGAAAAGAAGCACACAGAGAGGAGGGCGAGAGTTTGGGGCCTGTTTAAGGATGGCCGACTTTTGCCTCTTCTTGTTCCCAACGGCAGTGGTGAGAAAATGGCCGGTTTCCCCACGTAACCACAAAAAATCACCCCCCCCCCACTATCCAGAATCCCATGATGGTCAACATCTACAGTGGATTAGTGCTGGTGTTTCAGATCAGAAATGGGGGGGGGGGGGGGGGGGGGGGGGAGAGAAAGAGGGGAGAGAGATAGGCCGTATGAAATATTACAGTGGTTTTAATTGATTATTGTAAATTGGGGGCGGGGGCGGGAGAAAGAAGGAGAGAGAAAGCGGGGAGAGAGAAATGGGGAAGGAAGGGGAGGGAGAGCGGGTAACAAACATTGATTTAATTTATTTATATTTTATTATAAATTGGAGGGGGAGG